>JARQOD010009449.1:0-25000 GCA_033576555.1 Oophaga sylvatica
CCTCTTTATATTGTTACAACGTTCCGTTATAATACTGGACACTGTCCCCGTTTGTACACACTGTCCTTGTTATATGACACTGCGTCTTGTAATTGTCCATGCTCCTGTTAAGACTGCTGTCCTCTGTATAATTGTCACCTCTGTAATATATCCTCCTCTGTATAATTGTGTCACACACTGTCCTCCTGTATATAATACTGTGTACACTGCTGTCCTCCTCTGTATAATTGTATCACACACTGTCCTCCTGTATATAATACTGCGCACACTGCTGTCCTCCTCTGTATAATTGTTCACACACTGTCTCCTGTATATAATACTGCGTACACTGCTGTCCTCCTCTGTATAATTGTTCACACACTGTCTCCTGTATATAATACTGTGTACACTGCTGTCCTCCTCTGTATATTGTATCACACACTGTCCTCCTGTATATAATACTGCGCATGCTGTCCTCCTCTGTATAATTGTGTCACACACTGTCCTCCTGTATATAATACTGGTACACTGCTGTCCTCCTTGTATAATTGTGTCACACTGTCCTCCTGTATATAATACTGGTACACTGCTGTCCTCCTCTGTTAATTGTTCACACACTGTCCTCCTGTATATAATACTGTGTACACTGCTGTCCTCTCTGTATATTGTTCACACACTGTCCTCCTGTATATAATACTGCGACACTGCTGTCCTCCTCTGTATAATTGTATCACACACTGTCCTCCTGTATATAATACTGTGTACACTGCTGTCCTCCTCTGTATATTGTGTCACACACTGTCCTCCTGTATATAATACTGGTACACTGCTGTCCTCCTCTGTATAATTGTTCACACACTGTCCTCCTGTATATAATACTGGTACACTGCTGTCCTCCTCTGTATAATTGTATCACACACTGTCCTCCTGTATATAATACTGGTACACTGCTGTCCTCCTCTGTATAATTGTGTCACACACTGTCCTCCTGTATATAATACTGCGCACACTGCTGTCTCCTCTGTATAATTGTATCACACACTGTCCTCCTGTATATAATACTGCGTACACTGCTGTCCTCCTCTGTATAATTTGTCAAACATGTCCTCCTGTATAATACTGGTCCTGTGTCCTCCTCTGTATATTTATCACACACTGTCCTCTGTAATAATGTTAACTCTGTCCTCCTGTATAATTGTGTACACCGTCTCTGTAAAATACTGTAACTGCTTCCTCCTCTGTTATTGTGTCACACACTGTCCTCCTGTATATAATACTGGACACTGCTGTCTCCTCTTATAATTGTCACACACTGTCCTTATATAATACTGCTACACTGCTGTCCTCTCTGTATAATTGTCACCACTGTCTCCTTATAATACTGGTACACTGCTGTCCTCCTCGTTAATTGTTACACCTGTCCTGTATAATACTGTACACTGCTGTCCTCCTCTGTATATTGTACACAGTCCTCCTGTATATAATACTGCGCACTGCTGTCCTCTGTATAATTGTTCCCCTGTCCTCCTTATATAATACTGACACTGCTGTCCTCTCTTATTTTTCACACTGTCTCCTGTATATAATTAAATGTCCGACCCCCTGCTGTTATTAAATGTGCCTGTATAATTTCACATCTCCTTTTAATCCTGTAATGTTCCTCCTCTGTATTACTCACACTTCCTCCTGTATATATTGTACACGCTGTCCTCTGTATAATTGTATCACTCCTCCTGTATATAATTGTTACACTGTCCTCCTTTATAATTGTAACACTGTCCTCTTTATAATTTGTCACACTGTCCTCTCTGTATATAATTGCACACACTGTCCTCCTGTTATATATCACACCTGTCTCCTGTATAATTTCACACCTGTCCTCCTGTATATATTCACACCTGTCCTCTTATAATGTACACCACTCTCCTCTGATTATAAACTGCCACTGTATCCTCCTGTTTTTCACCATGTCTCCTTTATAAATACTGCACATCTTCCTCTCTTATATTTAACACTTCCTGTTTATTATGTACACGCTTCCTCCTCTGTATAATTGTCAACACTGTCCTCTGTATATATACGTGTACACTGCTGTCTCCCTGTATAATTGTTACACACTGTCCTCCTGTATATACTGTACACCTGTCCTCCCGTATAATTGTACACACTCTCCTGTATATAATACTGTGTCCCCTTCTTTTAACTGTTTGTAATTCTCTGTTAAATTGTCCTGCTCCTCTTGTATATGTTCACACACTGTCCTCCTGTATATAATACTGCTAACTGCTGTCCTCCCGTATAATTGTCACACACTGTCCCTGTATTAATACTGGTAACTGCGCCCTCTGTTAATTGTACACACTGTCCTCCTGATATACGACACTGCTGTCCTCTCTGTATAATTGTATCACACACTGTCCTCCTGTATATAATACTGCACTGCTGTCTCCTCTGATAATTGTATCACCCCTTCCTTATATAACTGCTCAATGCTGTCCTCCTCTGTATATATACACCTGTCCTCCTGTATTAATACTGGTAATCTGTCCTCTCTTTAATTGTTCACACACTGTCCCCTGTATATAATACTGTCACTGCTGTCCTCTCTGTATAATTGTCACACACTGTCCTCCTGTATATAATACTGTGTCCTCTGTCCTCTGATAATGTCACAATGTCCTCCTGTTAATCTGTTACCTCTGTATCTTTAAATTGTTCCTAATTCCTGTAATTGCTCCCATGTGTCCTTCTTAATACACACTGTCCTCCTTTATATTGCACACTGTCTCCTCTTATATGTAACCTGTCCCCTTATATAATTGTACACCTGTCCCCTGTATAATTGTTACACCTGTCCTCTTATTACACTGTCCTCCTGTATATATATTGTACACTCGTCCTCTTATATATCACACACTGTCCTCCTGTATATATATTGTACACTGTTCTCCTCTGTATAATTGTCACACACTGTCCTCCTTATATATTGTAACACTGTCTCCTGTATATTTTCACACCTGTCTCCTGTATAATTGTCACACCTGTCCCTCTGTATATTTATACACTGCTTCCCTGTAATATTGTACACCTGTCCTCCTTTATAATTGTACACTGTCCCCTGTATATAATATGCACACGCTGTCCTCCTTATATATGTGTCACACCTGTCCTCCTGTATATATACTGCACACTGTTCCTCCTCTGTATAATTGTTCACACACTGTCCTCCTGTATTAATATGCACACGCTGTCCCTCTGTATATGTATACACATGTCTCCTGTATAAACTGTGTACACTGCTGTCCTCCTCTGTATAATTGTTCACACACTGTCCTCTGTATATATACTGCACACTCTGTCCTCCTTGTATAATTGTTCACACACTGTCCTCCTGTATATAATGTAATGCTGCCTCTTAATGTCAACCTCTCTGTAATATATGTACTGGTCCTCTTATATGTGTCACACACTGTCCTCCTGTATATAATACTGTGTACACTGCTGTCCTCCTCTGTATAATTGTGTCACACACTGTCCTCCTGTATATAATACTGCGTACACTGCTGTCCTCCTCTGTATAATTGTATCACACACTGTCCTCCTGTATATAATACTGCTACACTGCTGTCCTCCTCTGTATAATTGTGTCACACACTGTCCTCCTGTATATAATACTGCGTACACTGCTGTCCTCCTCTGTATAATTGTATCACACACTGTCCTCCTGTATATAATACTGTGTACAACTGCTGTCCTCCTCTGTATAATTGTGTCACACACTGTCCTCCTGTATATAATACTGCGTACACTGCTGTCCTCCTCTGTATAATTGTATCACACACTGTCCTCCTGTATATAATAACTGTGTACACTGCTGTCCTCCTCTGTATAATTGTATCACACACTGTCCTCCTGTATATAATACTGGTACGTACACTGCTGTCCTCCTCTGTATAATTGTATCACACACTGTCCTCCTGTATATAATACTGGTACACTGCTGTCCTCCTCTGTATAATTGATCACACACTGTCCTCCTGTATATAATACTGGTACACTGCTGTCCTCCTCTGTATAATTGTATCACACACTGTCCTCCTGTATATAATACTGGTACACTGCTGTCCTCCTCTGTATAATTGTTCACACACTGTCCTCCTGTATATAATACTGGTACACTGCTGTCTCCTCTGTATAATTGTATCACACACTGTCCTCCTGTATATAATACTGTAACACTGCTGTCCTCCTCTGTATAATTGTATCACACACTGTCCTCTGTATATAATACTGTGTACACTGCTGTCCTCCTCTGTATATTGTTCACACACTGTCCTCCTGTATATAATACTGCGTACACTGCTGTCCTCCTCTGTATAATTGTATCACACACTGTCCTCCTGTATATAATACTGCGACACTGCTGTCCTCCTCTGTATAATTGTATCACACCTGTCCTCCTGTATATAATACTGGTACACTGCTGTCCTCCTCTGTATAATTGTATCACACACTGTCCTCCTGTATATAATACTGCGTACACTGCTGTCCTCCTCTGTATAATTGTATCACACACTGTCCTCTGTTATAATACTGTACACTGCTGTCCTCCTCTTATAATTGTATCACACACTGTCCTCTGTATATAATACTGTACACTGCTGTCCTCCTCTGTATAATTGTTCACACACTGTCCTCCTGTATATAATACTGGACACTGCTGTCCTCCTCTGTATAATTGTATCACACACTGTCCTCCTGTATATAATACTGGTACACTGCTGTCCTCCTCTGTATAATTGTTCACACACTGTCTCCTGTATATAATACTGGTACACTGCTGTCCTCCTCTGTATAATTGTATCACACACTGTCCTCCTGTATATAATACTGGTACACTGCTGTCCTCCTCTGTATAATTGTTCACACACTGTCCTCCTGTATATAATACTGGTACACTGCTGTCCTCCCTGTATAATTGTATCACACACTGTCCCTGTATATAATACTGCGTACACTGCTGTCCTCCTCTGTATAATTGTATCACACACTGTCCTCCTGTATATAATACTGGTACACTGCTGTCCTCCTCTGTATAATTGTGTCACACACTGTCCTCCTGTATATATACTGCGTACACTGCTGTCCTCCTCTATAATTGTATCACACACTGTCCTCCTGTATATAATACTGTACACTGCTGTCCTCCTCTGTATAATTGTATCACACACTGTCCTCCTGTTATAATACTGTTACACTGCTGTCCTCCTCTGTATAATTGTTACACACACTGTCCTCCTGTATATAATACTGCGTACACTGCTGTCCTCCTCTGTATAATTGTGTCACACACTGTCCTCCTGTATATAATACTGGTACACTGCTGTCCTCCTCTGTATAATTGTATCACACACTGTCCTCCTGTATATAATACTGCGTACACTGCTGTCCTCCTCTGTATAATTGTATCACACACTGTCCTCCTGTATATAATACTGTGTACACTGCTGTCCTCCTCTGTATAATTGTGACACACACTGTCCTCCTGTATATAATACTGCGTACACTGCTGTCCTCCTCTGTATAATTGTATCACCACTGTCCTCCTGTATATAATACTGGTACACTGCTGTCCTCCTCTGTATAATTGTATCACACACTGTCCTCCTGTATATAATACTGGTACACTGCTGTCCTCCTCTGTATAATTGTATCACACACTGTCCTCCTGTATATATACTGTGTACACTGCTGTCCTCCTCTGTATAATTGTGTCACACACTGTCCTCCTGTATATAATACTGTTACACTGCTGTCTCTCTGTATAATTGTATCACACACTGTCCTCCTGTATATAATACTGTGTACACTGCTGTCCTCCTCTGTATAATTGTATCACACACTGTCCTCCTGTATATAATACTGCGTACACTGCTGTCCTCCTCTGTATAATTGTTCACACACTGTCCTCCTGTATATAATACTGGTACACTGCTGTCCTCCTCTGTATAATTGTGTCACACACTGTCCTCCTGTATATAATACTGTACACTGCTGTCCTCCTCTGTATAATTGTAGTCATCACACACTGTCCTCCTGTATATTAATAACTGCTTTTACTACTGCTGTCCTCTTGTATAATTGTTCACACACTGTCCTCCTGTATATAATACTGCGTACACTGCTGTCTCCTCTGTATATTGTAGTCACACACTGTCCTCCTGTATATAATACTGCGTACACTGCTGTCCTCCTCTGTATAATTGTATCACACACATGTCCTCCTGTATAATACTGGTACACTGCTGTCCTCCTCTGTATAATTGTAGTCACACACTGTCCTCCTGTATATAATACTGTGTACACTGCTGTCCCCGTTATTGTTCACACACTGTCTCCTGTTATAATCTGCACACTGCTGTCCTCTCTGTATATTGTATCAACATGTCCCTGTATATACTGTGTACACTGTGTCCTCTGTATAATTGTATCCACACTGTCCTCCTGTATATAATACTGCGTACACTGCTGTCCTCCTCTGTATAATTGTTCAACACTGTCCTCCTGTATATAATACTTGCTACACTGCTGTCCTCTCTGTATAATTGTGTCACACACTGTCCTCCTGTATATATATACTGCACACACTGCTGTCCTCCTCTGTATAATTGTATCACACTGTCCTCCTGTATATAATACTGTGTACCTGCTGTCCTCCTCTGTATAATTGTTCACACACTGTCCTCCTGTATATAATACTGGTACACTGCTGTCCTCCTCTGTATAATTGTTCACCACCTGTCCCCCTGTATATAATACTGGTACACTGCTGTCCTCCTCTGTATATTGTCGGATCAACACACTGTCCTCCTGTATATAATACTGCGTACACTGCTGTCCTCCTCTGTATAATTGTATCACACACTGTCCTCCTGTATATAATACTGCGTACACTGCTGTCCTCCTCTGTATAATTGTTCACACACTGTCCTCCTGTATATAATACTGTACACTGCTTCCTCCTCTGTATAATTGTTCACACACTGTCCTCCTGTATATAATACTGTGTACACTGCTGTCCTCCTCTGTATAATTGTGTCACACACTGTCCTCCTGTATATAATACTGGTACACTGCTGTCCTCCTCTGTATAATTGTATCACACACTGTCCTCCTGTATATAATACTGTGTACACTGCTGTCCTCCTCTGTATAATTGTCACACACTGTCCTCCTGTATATAATACTGGTACACTGCTGTCCTCCTCTGTATAATTGTGTCACACACTGTCCTCCTGTATATAATACTGTGTACACTGCTGTCTCTCTGTATAATTGTATCACACACTGTCCTCCTTATATAATACTGCGTACATGCTGTCCTCCTCTGTATAATTGTTCACACACTGTCTCCTGTATATAATACTGTACACTGCTGTCCTCCTCTGTATAATTGTATCACACACTGTCCTCCTGTATATAATACTGGTACACTGCTGTCTCCTCTGTATAATTGTATCACACACTGTCCTCCTGTATATATAATACTGGTACACTGCTGTCCTCCTCTGTATAATTGTATCACACACTGTCCTCCTGTATATATACTGGTACACTGCTGTCCTCCTCTGTATAATTGTATCACACACTGTCCTCCTGTATATAATACTGCGACACTGCTGTCCTCCTCTGTATAATTGTGTCACACACTGTCCTCCTGTATATAATACTGGTACACTGCTGTCTCCTCTGTATAATTGTATCACACACTGTCCTCCTGTATATAATACTGGTACACTGCTGTCCTCCTCTGTATAATTGTTCACACACTGTCCTCCTGTATATAATACTGTACACTGCTGTCCTCCTCTGTATAATTGTATCACACACTGTCCTCCTGTATATAATACTGTGACACTGCTGTCCTCTGTATAATTGTATCACACACTGTCCTCCTGTATATATACTGGCACACTGCTGTCCTCTCTGTATAATTGTGTCACACTGTCCTCCTGTATATAATACTGTGTACACTGCTGTCCTCCTCTGTATAATTGTTCACACACTGTCCTCCTGTATATAATACTGTGTACACTGCTGTCCTCCTCTGTATAATTGTGTCACACACTGTCCTCCTGTATATAATACTGTACACTGCTGTCCTCCTCTGTATAATTGTGTCACACACTGTCCTCCTGTATATAATACTGGTACACTGCTGTCCTCCTCTGTATAATTGTGTCACACACTGTCCTCCTGTATATAATACTGTGTACACTGCTGTCCTCCTCTGTATAATTGTGTCACACACTGTCCTCCTGTATATAATACTGGTACACTGCTGTCCTCTGTATAATTGTGTCACACACTGTCCTCCTGTATATAATACTGCGTACACTGCTGTCCTCCTCTGTATAATTGTTCACACACTGTCCTCCTGTATATAATACTGTACACTGCTGTCCTCTCTGTATAATTGTTCACACACTGTCCTCTGTATATAATACTGGTACACTGCTGTCCCTCTGTATAATTGTGTCACACACTGTCCTCCTGTATATAATACTGCGACACTGCTGTCCTCCTCTGTATAATTGTGTCACACACTGTCCTCCTGTATATAATAGGACACTGTGTACACTGCTGTCCTCCTCTGTATAATTGTGTCACACACTGTCCTCCTGTATATAATACTGTGTACACTGCTGTCCTCCTCTGTATAATTGTATCACACACTGTCCTCCTGTATATAATACTGTGTACACTGCTGTCCTCCTCTGTATAATTGTATCACACACTGTCCTCCTGTATATAATACTGCGTACACTGCTGTCCTCCTCTGTATAATTGTGTCACACACTGTCCTCCTGTATATAATACTGCGTACACTGCTGTCCTCCTCTGTATAATTGTATCACACACTGTCCTCCTGTATATAATACTGCGTACACTGCTGTCCTCCTCTGTATAATTGTGTCACACACTGTCCTCCTGTATATAATACTGCTACACTGCTGTCCTCCTCTGTATAATTGTATCACACACTGTCCTCCTGTATATAATACTGCGTACACTGCTGTCCTCCTCTGTATAATTGTTCACACACTGTCCTCCTGTATATAATACTGCGTACACTGCTGTCCTCCTCTGTATAATTGTATCACACACTGTCCTCCTGTATATAATACTGTGTACACTGCTGTCCTCCTCTGTATAAATTGTGATCACACACTGTCCTCCTGTATATAATACTGCGTACACTGCTGTCCTCCTCTGTATAATTGTATCACACACTGTCCCTCTGTATATAATACTGGTACACTGCTGTCCTCCTCTGTATAATTGTGTCACACACTGTCCTCCTGTATATAATACTGGTACACTGCTGTCCTCCTCTGTATAATTGTGTACACACTGTCCTCCTGTATATAATACTGGTACACTGCTGTCCTCCTCTGTATAATTGTATCACACACTGTCCTCCTGTATATAATACTGGTACACTGCTGTCCTCCTCTGTATAATGTATCACACACTGTCCTCCTGTATATAATACTGCGTACACTGCTGTCCTCCTCTGTATAATTGTATCACACACTGTCCTCCTGTATATAATACTGCGTACACTGCTGTCCTCCTCTGTATAATTGTGTCACACACTGTCCTCCTGTATATAATACTGCGTACACTGCTGTCCTCCTCTGTATAATTGTATCACACACTGTCCTCCTGTATATAATACTGCGTACACTGCTGTCCTCCTCTGTATAATTGTGTCACACACTGTCCTCCTGATATAATATGACATGCCCCTTGTTACAACATGCTGTCCTCCTCTGTTAAATACTGTACAGCTTTTATTGTCACACACTGTCCTCCTGTATATAATACTGGTACACTGCTGTCCTCCTCTGTATAATTGTATCACACACTGTCCTCCTGTATATAATACTGTGTACACTGCTGTCCTCCTCTGTATAATTGTATCACACACTGTCCTCCTGTATATAATACTGCGTACACTGCTGTCCTCCTCTGTATAATTGTGTCACACACTGTCCTCCTGTATATAATACTGCGTACACTGCTGTCCTCCTCTGTATAATTGTGATCACACACTGTCCTCCTGTATATAATACTGTGTACACTGCTGTCCTCCTCTGTATAATTGTATCACACACTGTCCTCCTGTATATAATACTGGTACACTGCTGTCCTCCTCTGTATAATTGTATCACACACTGTCCTCCTGGGTGTAGTTGTGTCACACACGTCCTCCTGGGTGTAGTTGTGTCACACAGTGGTCCTCCTGGGTGTAGTTGTGTCACACACGTCCTCTGGTGAGTTGTTCACACATGTCCTCCTGGGTGTAGTTGTGTCACACAGTGTCCTCCTGGGTGTAGTTGTGTCACACAGTGTCCTCCTGGGTGTAGTTGTGTCACACAGTCCTCCTGGGTGTAGTTGTGTCACACAGTGTCCTCCTGGGTGTAGTTGTGTCACACAGTGTCCTCCTGGGTGTAGTTGTGTCACACAGTGTCCTCCTGGGTGTAGTTGTGTCACACCGTCCTCCTGGGTGTAGTTGTGTCACACAGTGTCCTCCTGGGTGTAGTTGTGTCACACAGTGTCCTCCTGGGTGTAGTTGTGTCACACACAGTGTCCTCCTGGGTGTAGTTGTGTCACACAGTGTCCTCCTGGGTGTAGTTGTGTCACACAGTGTCCTCCTGGGTGTAGTTGTGTCACACACCGTCCTCCTGGGTGTAGTTGTGTCACACACCGTCCTCCTGGGTGTAGTTGTGTCACACAGTGTCCTCCTGGGTGTAGTTGTGTCACACACGTGTCCTCCTGGGTGTAGTTGTGTCACACAGTGTCCTCCTGGGTGTAGTTGTGTCACACAGTGTCCTCCTGGGTGTAGTTGTGTCACACAGTGTCCTCCTGGGTGTAGTTGTGTCACACAGTGTCCTCCTGGGTGTAGTTGTGTCACACACCGTCCTCCTGGGTGTAGTTGTGTCACACAGTGTCCTCCTGGGTGTAGTTGTGTCACAGTGTCCTCTGGTGTAGTTGTGTCACACAGTGTCCTCCTGGGTGTAGTTGTGTCACACAGTGTCCTCCTGGGTGTAGTTGTGTCACACAGTGTCCTCCTGGGTGTAGTTGTGTCACACACCGTCCTCCTGGGTGTAGTTGTGTCACACAGTGTCCTCCTGGGTGTAGTTGTGTCACACAGTGTCCTCCTGGGTGTAGTTGTGTCACACACTGTCCTCCTCTCTGTGTCTCCGGGATGGATGTGTGCGCTGCGCTCGTTTTTTTCCTCTCCTCCGTCCCCCCCGCCCAGGCCGTCCGCGGTGATTCCTGGGATTGGTAGTTCTTGTGCAGTCTCGTCCCCATTGGCGACAGTGGTGGGCGGCGCGGTGTCCGGACTACACTTCCCGTCACGCCCTGCGCGGCCTGGCTCTGTGCTTTCGTTCGCTGCTGCCAGTGTCTCCGCCGAAACCTTCTTCTTCTTCTTGTTTTCGTCCGGTAGCTGAAGCCGCCGCTGACACCCGGCTCAGCCGCCGTCCCCCCCGGGTCCTGGATCGCGGAGTCACGGAACAGGTGCGTCCAGCAGCGACCTCTCCCCTCTCCTCCTCCTCCTCCCGGGTGTCCCCTACGCTCCGGACATTTAAACCCCCCACTGAGCTGCGGCTCGGCCCCGCTCCCCCCACTGCAGGCACAGGCTGCACCGGAACTCCGGGAGCTGCTCCGGCGCCCGCTCCGCGCCCCACAACCCCCGGCGCGCACCTCGGCTGGCCCTCGGGTGTAGCGATGTCCGTGCGCTCGGTGATGGGTCTCTATGGTAACAGGCGGCGGAGGGTCCCGGCGGCGGAGGGTCCCGGCAGCGCATCCGCCGCAACTCCGTGTTTACCTGCGCGGAGCCGCAGCGGGTGTCGCGGGTCACCTCCGTGTTGCCGGCACTTGGCAGGAGTTGGTGTCACTCCCGCGTCATCCCCACCCGCGACCCGCGGGGAAACCCCGTCCAGGTGGGACTGACTGCTGTCGCGATAGGCGGCCCTATGTCTCCCATAGTCAGAGGTAATGTGCTGTCCGCGTCTCGGGGTGTGCGACCCTGTGTCCGCGTCTCGGGGTGTGCGACCCTGTGTCCGCGTCTCGGGGTGTGCGACCCTGTGTCCGCGTCTCGGGGTGTGCGACCCTGTGTCCGCGTCTCGGGGTGTGCGACCCTGTGTCCGCGTCTCGGGGTGTGCGACCCTGTGTCCGCGTCTCGGGGTGTGCGACCCTGTGTCCGCGTCTCGGGGTGTGCGACCCTGTGTCCGCGTCTCGGGGTGTGCGACCCTGTGTCCGCGTCTCGGGGTGTGCGACCCTGTGTCCGCGTCTCGGGGTGTGCGACCCTGTGTCCGCGTCTCGGGGTGTGCGACCCTGTGTCCGCGTCTCTGGGTGTGCGACCCTGTGTCCGCGTCTCTGGGTGTGCGACCCTGTGTCCGCGTCTCTGGGTGTGCGACCCTGTGTCCGCGTCTCTGGGTGTGCGACCCTGTGTCCGCGTCTCGGGGTGTGCGACCCTGTGTCCGCGTCTCGGGGTGTGCGACCCTGTGTCCGCGTCTCTGGGTGTGCGACCCTGTGTCCGCGTCTCTGGGTGTGCGACCCTGTGTCCGCGTCTCTGGGTGTGCGACCCTGTGTCCGCGTCTCGGGGTGTGCGACCCTGTGTCCGCGTCTCGGGGTGTGCGACCCTGTGTCCGCGTCTCTGGGTGTGCACCCTGTGTCCGCGTCTCTGGGTGTGTGACCCTGTGTCCGCGTCTCTGGGTGTGCGACCCTGTGTCCGCGTCTCTGGGTGTGCGACCCTGTGTCCGCGTCTCTGGGTGTGCGACCCTGTGTCCGCGTCTCTGGGTGTGCGACCCTGTGTCCGCGTCTCTGGGTGTGCGACCCTGTGTCCGCGTCTCTGGGTGTGCGACCCTGTGTCCGCGTCTCTGGGTGTGCGACCCTGTGTCCGCGTCTCGGGGTGTGCGACCCTGTGTCCGCGTCTCTGGGTGTGCGACCCTGTGTCCGCGTCTCTGGGTGTGCGACCCTGTGTCCGCGTCTCTGGGTGTGCGACCCTGTGTCCGCGTCTCTGGGTGTGCGACCCTGTGTCCGCGTCTCTGGGTGCGACCCTGTGTCCGCGTCTCTGGGTGTGCGACCCTGTGTCCGCGTCTCTGGGTGTGCGACCCTGTGTCCGCGTCTCTGGGTGTGCGACCCTGTGTCCGCGTCTCTGGGGTGCGACCCTGTGTCCGAGTCTCTGGTGTGCGACCCTGTGTCCGCGTCTCGGGCGTGCGACCCTTGTCCGCGTCTCGGGGCTGCGACCCTTGTCCGCGTCTCGGGGCGTGCGACCCTTTGTCCGCGTCTCGGGGCGTGCGACCCTGTGTCCGCGTCTCGGGGCGTGCGACCCTTTGTCCGCGTCTCGGGGCGTGCGACCCTGTGTCCGCGTCCCGTCTCGGGGCGTGCGACCCTGTGTCCGCGTCTCGGGGCGTGCGACCCTGTGTCCGCGTCTCGGGGCGTGCGACCCTGTGTCCGCGTCTCGGGGCGTGCGACCCTTCCCGTCTCGGGTGGCCGTTCCGCGCGTCGGGGTGTGCGACCCTGAGTCCGCATCGCGGAGTGAAGCCGCATCATTGCAGTCTGTCCTCCGGAGCACGTCGCCCCTCTCCTGAGCACTCTGCGGAGCCCTCTGCGTCATACGTCGCCCCTCTCCGGAGCACTCTCCGGAGCCCTCTGCGTCACCCCTCTCCGGAGCCCTCTGCGTCGCCCCTCTCCGGAGCCCTCTGCGTCGCCCCTCTCCGGAGCCCTCTGCGTCGCCCCTCTCCGGAGCCCTCTGCGTCGCCCCTCTCCGGAGCCCTCTGCGTCGCCCGCGTCATACGTCGCCTCTCTGCGGAGCCCTCTGCGTTTCCCCTCTCCGGAGCACTTTTCAGAGCCCTCTGTGTGTACGTCGCCTCTCCGAAGCACTTTTCGGAGCCCTCTGTGTTGTACGTCGCACCTCTCCGGAGCACTCTGCGGAGCCCTCTACGTCGCATGTCGCCCCTCTCCGTCGCCCCTCTTCGGAGCCCTCTGTGTTGTACGTCGCCCCTCTGTGTCACCCCTCTCTGCAGCACTCTGCGGAGCCCTCTGTGTTGTACGTCGCCCCTCTGCGGAGCCCTCTGAGTTGCACGTCTCCTCTCTCCGGAGCCCTCTGCATCACCCCTCTCCGGAGCCCTCTGCGTAGTACGTCGCCCCTCTGCGTCACCCCTCTGCGTCGCCCCTCTCCGAAGCACTCTGCGGAGCCCTCTGCGTCATACGTCGCCCCTCTGCGTCACCCCTTTACGGAGCCCTCTGCGTCACCCCTCTGTTTCACCCTTCTGCGTCGCCCCTCTCCGAAGCACTCTGCGTCGCCCCTCTCCGTCGCCCCTCTCCGAAGCACTGTGCGGAGCACTCTGCGTTGCCCCTCTCCGAAGCACTCTGCGTCACCCCTCTGCATCGCCTCTCTCCGAAGCACTCTGCGGACCCCTCTGCGTCGCCCCTCTCCGGAGCCCTCTGCTTCGCCCCTCTCTGGAGCCCTCTGCTTCGCCCCTCTCTGGAGCCCTCTGCGTCGCCCCTCTCTGGAGCCTCTGCGTCGCCCCTGCGTCGCCCCTCTGCGTCGCCCCTCTCCGGAGCCCTCTGCGTCACCCCTCTGTCGCCCCTCTCGGGACCCTCTACGTCGCCCCTCTCTGGAGCCCTCTGCGTCGCCCCTCTCTGGAGCCCTCTGCGTCGCCCCTCTCCGAAGCACTGTGCGGAGCACTGTGCGTCGCCCCTCTCCGAAGCACTCTGCGGAGCCCTCTACGTCGCCCCCTCTGCGTCGCCCCTCTCCGGAGCCCTCTGCTTCGCCCCTCTCCGGAGCCCTCTGCTTCGCCCCTCTCCGGAGCCCTCTGCTTCGCCCCTCTCCGGAGCCCTCTGCGTCGCCCCTCTCGAAGCACTCTGCGGAGCCCTCTGCGTCGCCCCTCTCGAAGCACTCTGCGGAGCCCTCTGCGTCGTCCCTCTCCGAAGCACTCTGCGTCGCCCCTCTCCGGAGCCCTCTGCGTCACCCCTCTGTCGCTCCTCTCCGTGAGCCCTCTACGTCGCCCCTCTCCGGAGCCCTCTGCGTCGCCCCTCTCCGAAGCACTGTGCGGAGCACTCTGCGTCGCCCCTCTCCGAAGCACTCTGCGGAGCCCTCTGCGTCGCCCCCTCTGCGTCGCCCCCTCTGCGCCGCCCCTCTGCGTCGCCCCTCTCCGGAGCCCTCTGCTTCGCCCCTCTCCGGAGCCCTCTGCTTCGCCCCTCTCCGGAGCCCTCTGCTTCGCCCCTCTCCGGAGCCCTCTGCTTCGCCCCTCTCCGGAGCCCTCTGCTTCGCCCCTCTCCGGAGCCCTCTGCTTCGCCCCTCTCCGGAGCCCTCTGCTTCGCCCCTCTCCGGAGCCCTCTGCTTCGCCCCTCTCCGGAGCCCTCTGCTTCGCCCCTCTCCGGAGCCCTCTGCGTCGCCCCTCTCCAGAGCCCTCTGCGTCGCCCCTCTCGAAGCACTCTGCGGAGCCCTCTGCGTCGTCCCTCCCGAAGCACTCTGCGTCACCCCTCTGTGTCGCCCCTCTCCGGAGCCCTCTGCTTCACCCCTCTGTCACTCCTCTCCGGAGCCCTCTACGTCGCCCCTCTCCGGAGCCCTCTGCGTTGCCCCTCTCCGAAGCACTGTGCGGAGCACTCTGCGTCGCCCCTCTCCGAAGCACTCTGCGGAGCCCTCTGCGTCACCCCTCTGCATCGCCCCTCTCCGAAGCACTCTGCGGAGCCCTCTGCGTCGCCCCTCTGCGTCGCCCCTCTGCGTCACCCCTCTGCTTCGCCCCTCTCCGGAGCCCTCTGCTTCGCCCCTCTCCGGAGCCCTCTGCGTCGCCCCTCTGCGTCGCCCCTCTGCGTCGCCCCTCTGCGTCGCCCCTGCGTCGCCCCTCTGCGTCACCCCTCTGCGTCGCCCTCTCCGGAGCCCTCTGCGTCGCCCCTCTCCGAGCCATCTGTGTTGTACGTCGCCCCTCTCCGGAGCCCTCTGCGTCGCCCCTCTCCGGAGCCCTCTGCGTCGCCCCTCTCCGGAGCCCTCTGCGTCGCCCGTCTCCGGAGCCCTCTGTGTTGTACGTCGCCCCTTTGCGGAGCCCTCTGCGTCGCCCCTCTCCGGAGCCCTTTGCGTCGCCCCTCTCCGGAGCCCTCTGTGTTGTACGTCGCCCCTCTGCGGAGCCCTCTGCGTCGCCCCTCTCCAGAGCACTCTCCGGAGCCCTCTGTGTTGTACGTCGCCCCTCTGTGGAGCCCTCTGCGTCACCCCTCTGCGCCACCCCTCTGCGTCGCCCCTCTCCGGAGCCCTCTGTGTTGTACATTGCCCCTCTGCGGAGCCCTCTGCGTCGTACGTCGCCCCTCTCCGGAGCACTCTGCGGAGCCCTCTGCGTCGTACGTCGCCCCTCTGCGTCACCCCTCTCCGGAGCCCTCTGTGTTGTACGTCGCCCCTCTGCGGAGCCCTCTGCGTCGCCCCTCTCCGGAGCACTCTGCGGAGCCCTCTGCGTCGTACGTCGCCCCTCTGCGTCACCCCTCTCCGGAGCCCTCTGTGTTGTACGTCGCCCCTCTGCGGAGCCCTCTGCGTCGCCCCTCTCCGGAGCACTCTGCGGAGCCCTCTGCGTCGTACGTCGCCCCTCTGCGTCACCCCTCTCCGGAGCCCTCTGTGTTGTACGTCGCCCCTCTGCGGAGCCCTCTGCGTCGCCCCTCTCCGGAGCACTCTGCGGAGCCCTCTGCGTCGTACGTCGCCCCTCTGCGTCGCCCTCGCTCACATCGTCACTGCCCATGACCGCGCCGTCCCTTGGAGCAGCTGAGAACGTCTCGTTTATTCCGCTGTACGTCTCCCCTTGTTCACGCGGCTGCAGAGCTCCCGACGGCGTGCGTGCAATCAGCTGTCGGTGTGAGCTCACAGGTGGCGCGTCAGTAACTCAGAGCACAAGTCGTCCTGTGCGGCCCGTGCCGGAGATTCTGATGCGAGACCTCGGGTGTCTGCTCGGTGGCCTCCGCCCGTTCTTGGGGTCTGTGCACACCGTAAGTATTTGCAGGAGTGTCTCCATCTCTTGGATCCGCGCGTTTTGCTGCGTTTTTTCCTGCTTTTCATGTGGTTTTGCAGCAGATTTTTCTCCACTCACAACTGTGAAATCTGCAGAAACAACGCTGAAAGGACTGACAGAATGTGGATTGAAATCTGCTGCAAATCTGCAAGGAAAAAATAAGCAACGTGTGAACGAGACTTCGGACATCTCATTCACGTCACTGCAACTCGGAAAACCTTCAGATTTTGTGACGAAAGTGTGCAGAAAAACTGCGACAAATGCAGCGTGTGCACAGACCCTTAAAGGGGAATCCTTTACAACATTGGCCCAGTAGGCAGCAGCACAGACGTTGGAGCCGTGTGGAGAGGGGGACTGTCAGCGCTGATCCCGCACGTGTGTGCACAGCGGCCGACACTTCCCCGGCAGAGGCTGTTTGTGGAGGGAGGATGCTGGGCATCATTCTCATGCAGCCGCTCTGATTGCAGCACTGACTGTATCTGGAGAGATGACTGCACTGCTGCTTCTGTTCTGTAGATGCAAGGATTGGGGGGCAGATGTGTGCAATTGTCACTTTCTCGGTATCACACCCCATGATGAGGACGTTCATCGCAACAGAATTTCATGTTGGGCAATGGTTCCCGTTATCCGCTCCTCTCTGCCGCGCTGCCCCGTTATCCACTCCGCTCTGCCTCACTGCCCCGTTATCCGCTCCTCTCTGCCGCACTGCCCCGTTATCCGCTCCTCTCTGCCGCACTGCCCTGTTATCCGCTCCTCTCTGCCGCGCTGCCCGTTATCTGCTCTGCCTCACTGCCCCGTTATCCGCTTCTCTCTGCCGCACTGCCCCGTTATCCGCTCCTCTGTGCCGCGCTGCCCCGATATCCGCTCCTCTGTGCCGTGCTGCCCCGTTATCCACTCCTCTCTGCAAAGCTGCACTGTTATCCGCTCCCCTCTCTCTGCCGTGCTGCCTTGTTACCTGCTTCTCTCTGCCGCACTGCCCCGTTATCCGCTCCTCTCTGCCGCGCTGCCCCGTTATCCACTCCTCTCTGCCGTGCTGCCTTGTTATCCGCTCCCCTCTCTCTGCCGTGCTGCCTTGTTATCCGCTCCTCTCTCTCTGCCGTGCTGCCCCGTTATCCGCTCCTCTCTGCCGTGCTGCCTTGTTATCCGCTCCTCTCTCTCTGCCGTGCTGCCTTGTTATCCGCTTCTCTCTGCCGCACTGCCCCGTTATCCGCTCCTCTCTGCCGCGCTGCCCCGTTATCCACTCCTCTCTGCCGTGCTGCCTTGTTATCCCTCCCCTCTCTCTGCCGTGCTGCCTTGTTATCCGCTCCTCTCTCTTCCGCGCCTGCCCCGTTATCCGCTCCTCTCTGCCGCGCTGCCCCGTTATCCGCTCCTCTCTGCCGCGCTGCCGCCCCGTTATCCGCTCCTCTCTGCCGCACTGCCCCGTTATCCGCTCCCTCTCTCTCTGCCGCGCTGCCCCGTTATCCGCTTCTCTCTGCCGCACTGCCCCGTTATCCGCTCCTCTCCCTCTGCCGCACTGCCCCGTTATCCGCTCCTCTCTCTCCAGCGCTGCCCCGTTATCCGCTCCTCTCTGCCGCGCTGCCCCGTTATCCGCTCCTCTCTGCTGCTGCGCCCCGTTATCCGCTCCCCTCTCTCTGCCGTGCTGCCTTGTTATCCGCTCCTCTCTGCCGCGCTGCCCCGTTATCCGCTCCTCTCTGCCGCGCTGCCCCGTTATCCGCTCCTCTCTGCCGCGCTGCCCCGTTATCCCGTCCTCTCTGCCGCGCTGCCCCATTATCCGCTCCTCTCTGCCGCACTGCCCCGTTATCCGCTCCTCTCTCTCTGCCGCGCTGCCTTGTTATCCGCTCCTCTCTCTGCCGCGCTGCCCCGTTATCCGCTCCTCTCTGCCGCGCTGGCCCCGTTATCCCTTCTCTCTGCCGCGCTGCCCCGTTATCCGCTCCCCTCTCTCTGCCGTGCTGCCTTGTTATCCGCTCCTCTCTCTGCGCTGCCCGACGCTCTGCCCCCCGTTATCCGCTCCTCTCTGCCGCGCTGCCCCGTTATCCGCTCCTCTCTGCCGCGCTGCCCCGTTATCCGCTCCCTCTCTTGCCGCGCTGGCCCTCTTATCCGCTCCTCTCTCCGCGCTGCCCGTTATCCGCTCCTCTCTCTGCCGCGCTGCCTTGTTATCCGCTCCTCTCTCTGCCGCGCTGCCCCGTTATCCGCTTCCTCTCTGCCGCGCTGCCCCGTTATCCGCTCTCTCTCTCTGCCGCGCTGCCCCGTTATCCGCTTCTCTCTGCCACCTGCCCTGTTATCCGCTCTCTCTCTCTGCCGCACTGCCCCGTTATCCGCTCCTCTCTCTCCACGCTGCCCCGTTATCCGCTCCTCTCTGCTGCGCTGCCCCGTTATCCGCTCCCTCTGCGCGCTGCCCTATCCGCTCTCTCTGCGCGCTGCCTTGTTATCCGCTCCTCTCTCTGCCGCGCTGCCCGTTATCCGCTCCTCTCTGCCGCGCTGCCCCGTTATCCCTCCTTCTCTGCTCTGCCTATCCTCCTCTCTCTGCCGCGCTGCCCGTTATCCGCTCCTCTCTCTGCCGCGCTGCCACGTTATCCGCTCCTCTCTTGCCGCGCTGCCCCGTTATCCGCTCCTCTCTCTGCCGCGCTGCCCCGTTATCCGCTCCTCTCTCTGCCGCGCTGCCCCGTTATCCGCTCCTCTCTCTGCCGCGCTGCCCCGTTATCCGCTCCTCTCTGCCGCGCTGCCCCGTTATCCGCTCCTCTCTCTGCCGCGCTGCCCGTTATCCGCTCCTCTCTGCCGCGCCTGGCCCCGTTATTCCGCTCCTCTCTGCCGCCTGCCCCGTTATCCGCTCCTCTCTCTGCCGCGCTGCCCCGTTATCCGCTCCTCTCTCTGCCGCGCTGCCCCGTTATCCGCTCCTCTCTCTGCCGCGCTGCCCGTTATCCTCTCCTCTCTGCCGCTCTGCCCCGTTATCCGCTCCTCTCTCCGCGCTGCCCCGTTATCCGCTCCTCTCTCTGCCGCGCTGCCCCGTTATCCGCTCCTCTCTCTGCCGCGCTGCCCGTTATCCCTCCTCTCTGCCGCCTGCCCCGTTATCCGCTCCTCTCTGCCGCGCTGCCCCGTTATCCGCTCCTCTCTCTGCCGCACTGCCCCGTTATCCGCTCCTCTCTCCCAACACTGTCCCGTTATCCGCTCCTCTCTGCCGCGCTGCCCCGTTATCCTGCTCCTCTCTCTGCCGCGCTGCCCCGTTATCCGCTCCTCTCTGCCGCGCTGCCCCGTTATCCGCTCCTCTCTGCCGCCTGCCTCGTTATCCGCTCCTCTCTCTGCCGCGCTGCCCCGTTATCCTCCCCTGCGCTCCCTTCTCTGCCTCTCTGCCGCTGCCCCGTTATCCGCTCCTCTCTCTGCCGCGCTGCCCCGTTATCCGCTCCTCTCTCTGCCGCGCTGCCCCGTTATCCCTCTCTCTCTCTGCCGCGCTGCCCCGTTATCCGCTCCTCTCTCTGCCGCGCTGCCCCGTTATCCCTCCTCTCTTGCCGCGCTGCCCCGTTATCCGCTCCTCTCTCTCCTGCGCTGCCCCGTTATCCGCTCCTCTCTCTGCCGCGCTGCCCCGTTATCCGCTCCTCTCTCTGCCGCGCTGCCCCGTTATCCTCTCCTCTCTCCCGCTCTGTCCCGTTATCCGCTCCTCTCTCTCCAACGCTGCCCCGTTATCCGCTCCTCTCTCTGCCGCGCTGCCCCGTTATCCGCTCCTCTCTCTGCCGCGCTGCCCCGTTATCCGCTCCTCTCCTGCCGCGCTGCCCCGTTATCTTCTCCTCTCTCCCGCTCTGCCCCGTTATCCGCTTCTCTCTGCCGCGCTGCCCCGTTATCCTCTCCTCTCTCTGCCGCTCTGCCCCGTTATCCGCTCCTCTCTCTGCCGCGCTGCCCCGTTATCCGCTCCTCTCTCTGCCGCGCTGCCCCATTATCCGCTCCTCTCTCTGCCGCGCTGCCCCGTTATCCTCTCCTCTCTCCCGCTCTGCCCCGTTATCCTCCTCTCTCTGCCGCTCTGCCCTGTTATCCGCTCCTCTCTCTGCCGCTCTGCCCCGTTATCCGCTCCTCTCTCTGCCGCGCTGCCCCGTTATCCGCTCCTCTCTCTGCCGCGCTGCCCCGTTATCCGCTCCTCTCTTCCGCGCTGCCCTGTTATCCGCTCCGCTCTCCCGCGCTGCCTCGTTATCCGCTCCTCTCTCTGCCGCTCTGCCCCGTTATCCGCTCCTCTCTCTGCCGCTCTGCCCCGTTATCCGCTCCTCTCTCTGCCGCGCTGCCTCGTTATCCGCTCCTCTCTGCCGCTCTGCCCCGTTATCCGCTCCTCTCTGCCGCGCTGCCCCGTTATCCGCTCCTCTCTGCCGCGCTGCACCGTTATCCGCTCCTCTCTCTGCCGCGCTGCCCCGTTATCCGCTCCTCTCTCTCCAACACTGCCCCGTTATCCGCTCCTCTCTCTGCTGCGCTGCCCCGTTATCCGCTCCTCTCTCTGCCGCGCTGCCCCGTTATCCGCTCCTCTCTCTGCCGCGCTGCCCCCGTTATCCTCTCCTCTCTCCCGCTCTGTCCCGTTATCCGCTCTCTCTCCCGCGCTGCCCCGTTATCCGCTCCGCTCTGTCGCTGTCTCCGGGTCGCCCACATATGGGGGATGTGCATGTGGGGAATAAGGTTGAGCCGTGAGGCACAAATCTGATGTCTGTGATTGGAGACAGTTTCCATGTGTGTGTGAACAGAGCTGTAAGCTGCACTTGTGCATCATATTGGTGTCAGTTGAAATGTCCGAGCAGGTAATGTGTCTTAGTACGACACCACGAGAAGTTGTAAGGAGCCTTATGCGGTGACTCCAGGATGCAGCTCTCGGTGTGTGCAGAGCATGCAACATGCAGGTTTAGATATTCCCTGACAGTCACAGTGTGGAGCGTCTGTGTGTTGTGCTGGTGAGACGCTGCTCCTGATGTCGGCTGTAGGGGGTCCTATGCTCTAGTGGGGTCCTCTGCTGTAGGGGGGTCCTCTGCTGTAGGGGGGTCCTCGGCTCTAGGGGGTCCTCGGCTCTAGGGGGTCCTCGGCTGTAGTGGGGTCCTCTCGGGTCTGCTCTAGGGGGGTCCTCTGCTCTAGGGGGGTCCTCTGCTCTAGGGGGTGGTCCTCTGCTCTAGGGGGTCCTCTGCTCTAGGGGTCCTCTGCTCTAGGGGGGTCCTCGGCTGTAGGGGGGTCCTCGGCTGTAGGGGGGTCCTCGGCTGTAGTGGGGTCCTCGGCTGTAGTGGGGTCCTCGGCTCTAGGGGTCCTCTGCTCTAGGGGGTCCTCTGCTCTAGGGGTCCTCTGCTGTAGGGGGGTCCTCTGCTCTAGGGGGTCCTCTGCTGTAGGGGGGTCCTCGGCTCTAGGGGGGTCCTCTGCTCTAGGGGGTCCTCGGCTCTAGGGGGGTCCTCTGCTCTAGGGGTCCTCTGCTGTAGGGGGTCCTCTGCTGTAGGGGGGTCCTCGGCTCTAGGGGGGTCCTCTGCTGTAGGGGGGTCCTCTGCTGTAGGGGGTCCTCTGCTGTAGTGGGTCCTTGGCTGTAGTGGGGTCCTCGGCTCTAGGGGGTCCTCTGTTCTAGGGGCTCTGCGTAGGGGTCCTCGGCTCTAGGGGGTCCTCGCCCGGGTGCAGTTATTGGGACCTGCAGTAACCGTGGTGTAATCGCAGCTTAGCACGGCCCTTCAGGGCCCTGACCTGGGTTCAGGAGAAGCAGCAGCTTCTGCTAATCACTGTGACCTCACGACCTCTGGACATAAAACTGGAGGCGCCGTCCCCTCCTCCCCATCAGTGTGAAGAATAGAAGATGGGGCACAGAGGACGACACCAGAACGCCCGGCCACATTCACCAGGAGGCCTCTCGGGGCACTGGCATTACCGGCGGTCTCACCACCTACACCAGAGATGGCAGCAGCTCATCCTGCTGACACCAGGGAGAACCCGCTGCACTAACCCTGATCCATAGCCGTCCTCCGCTCGTGTGTGGCGGCCATTGTATCCTTGTGCTCAGCCAAGTATCAGGACACACCTGAAATCCCTCAGTGCAACCTCAGCCCCCCGCCATGTCCGTCTGTCATTACTACCATGTGAAAGAGCGGCCGGTGGTGCGGAGCTCTTGATAGCAGCGCGGTCCTAGAAGTAACCGGGGTATAATATCTGCCCCGCCATGTCCATTATTATTAGTTATTTATATAGCGGCATTGATTCCATGGTCTTACATCAGAAGGGGTCACATAGAAAGTTATAGATATGACAGACTGGTCCAGAGAGGAGAGGACCCTGTCCTTGCGGACTTACATTCCATCTGCCATTACTACCATGCGACAGATCGTCCGCTACATTACTGATGCTGAGTTACCTCCTGTATTATACTCCAGAGCTGCACTCACTATTCTGCTGGTGCAGTCACTGTGTACATACATTACATTACTGATCCTGAGTTACATCCTGCATTATACTCCAGAGCTGCACTCACTATTCTGCTAGTGCAGTCACTGTGTACATACATTACATTACTGATCCTGAGTTACATCCTGTATTATACTCCAGAGCTGCACTCACTATTCTGCTGGTGCAGTCACTGTGTACATACATTAACTGATCCTGAGTTACATCCTGTATTATACTCCAGAGCTGCACTCACTATTCTGCTGGTGCAGTCACTGTGTACATACATTACATTACTGATCCTGAGTTACATCCTGTATTATACTCCAGAGCTGCACTCACTATTCTGCTGGTGCAGTCACTGTGTACATACATTACATTACTGATCCTGAGTTACATCCTGTATTATACTCCAGAGCTGCACTCACTATTCTGCTGGTGCAGTCACTGTGTACATACATTACATTACTGATCCTGAGTTACAACCTGTATTATACCCAGAGCTGCACTCACTATTCTGCTGGTGCAGTCACTGTGTACATACATATTATACCAACCACTCACTATTCGCTGTCATCACTGTACAACATTACATTACTCTATTACACCTTATATACCCACTGCACTCACATCTCTGTCAGTCACTGTACATACATTAATACTGACTATTACATCCATATACTCCAGACTCACCACTATCTCTGGCAGTCACTGTCTACATACATTACTGATCTGTTACTCCTTATTATACCCAAGCTCACCACTATTCGCTGGAGTCACTGTTAATACATACTTTGATCAGTTACATCCTTATATACCCAACTCACTCACTATTCTGCTGTCAGTCACTGTATACATACATTACTGATCCGTTACATCCGTATATACTCCAAGCTGCACCACTATCTGCTGTGCATCACTTTACATACATTACTGATCTGATTACATCCTTATTACTCCAAGCTGCACTCACTATTCTGTCAGTCACGTGTACATACATACTGATCCTATTACATCTGTATATACCCAACGCACTCACTATTCTGCTGGTGCATCACTGTGTACATACTTACTCGATCCTGTACATCCTGTATTATACCCAACTCACTCACTATTCCTGTCAGTCACGTTATACATTACATTACTGATCCGATTCATCCTATTATACTCCAACGCATACTATTCGCGGGCAGTCACTGTTACAAATACTTACTGATCAATACATCCTTATTACCCAAGCTGCACCACTATTCGCTGGTAGTCACTTACATACATTAGACCACATCCTGTATTACCAACTCTCACATTCCGCATCACTGTACAACATACTTCTGATCTATTATCATTACCAACTACTCACTTCTCTGTGTCACTGTTACATACATTACTAACTATTCTCCTATTCCCAGCCACTACTTTCGCGCATCATACTACATACATAGACATACCCTATACCAACTGCACTCACTATTCGCTGGTGCAGTCATTGTACATCATACATACTGATCGATTACTCCTGTATATACCCAAGCGCACCACTATTCTCTTCATCACTGTACACATACTGATCCGAGTTACATCCT
>JARQOD010009450.1:0-30963 GCA_033576555.1 Oophaga sylvatica
TCCCAGGGAGGCTGATCCAAGGAGAGTGTATCTTGAGACAGCAGCTGGACAAGTTAGGGGCCTCCTTTACTTTCAACAAAGATGAGTAC
Source organism: Oophaga sylvatica (assembly GCA_033576555.1). Lineage (NCBI taxonomy): Eukaryota > Metazoa > Chordata > Amphibia > Anura > Dendrobatidae > Oophaga > Oophaga sylvatica. The sequence goes on from JARQOD010009450.1 coordinate 90, forward strand.
AACCAGCCTGAAGCGTAGTTCCCTCAATAACTCCAGCTAATCCATAGCTGTACTGCCCAGTCAGTTTTGTGTTAGGGGCCTTCCTGCGAGAGAGCTGAATTCCTATCTTGCTGATCAGGCTCAAAGTCTTCACTCCCCCTGACCCCAGTTACGTACTGACTATATGGGGCTGTTTGCCGCGACCTAAGGTCCGGTAAATCCCTGGTTTTCTTACCACTATGCTTGAAGCTAATAGTGATCCTTCGGTCCCCAGTGACCGGTTGCAATGTGCAGGACTTCTTCAATCCAAAAGCACTATTCCAATAAACTTTCCACTGTGCCTTTCGCCTTGTCCTCGCTGGTAGCATAAGCACTCACACTAGCCAAGAGTCGAGTAGTCACTTCTTTCTTTTCCTTCCCTTTAAAGTTAGTTACAGATTCTCAGTTATCACTAGGCAGGAGCACGTCTCTGAACCTTTCACTGTCCTTTAGACAGGCGACTGAAGTCTTTCTGCACTAAGCTTCTTCTTTCCTTCAATGTATACAGGTGAGGTACAGCTCTGACTAGGCTGAGGTGAATTAGTCCACCGGTACTAGACTCCACGTTCTGAACTGATGATAGAGCTGACTGGACTGCTTCCTCCCTCCAGCTAGACTCCAGACGTCTTCTCTGTCCGAAGACAGGAACTGAACTGACTAAAATCACTCAACACACATACACCTTGACCACTCCCTAAAAAGTAAACTACACTACCCTAAGGGTGTGTCTAGTGTATGTTGAGTGAATGGTTATTTAGCATTAAACTGCTGTCTCGCCACACACTCTCCAGGGTACTGCGTGTGCCTAACACCAGAGCTACACAACTTCACTCTCATAACAGGCAGCTGTAACCTGCTTCAGGAATCACTCAGCTATGGAGTCTCCAGCTCACATGTGCTGCTGCCGTGTAGTAGAGTCTTAGTTGGGGCAGAGAACCTGCTGTCCTCTGCCCTCCGGATTCTGCTACTGGGACTTTACTTCACCCTTTTAGCCTCGGACTCCGGGGGTCCGGTTTCTGGCGCTCAGACCTGGGGGTGAGCTCTCTATAGCCCCTCTGTCCCCAGCTTGTCTCTACACATCTGTCCTCTCTCGTCCCTCCAGCTAGACTCCTCACTCCTCCCCCAGCCAGAATATTCCCGAGAAGCTCTCCTGGAAATCAGGTGTTAGAGCTCCTCCTTCTGGTCTGGAGTAAGAAAGGTGTTGTATGCTGTGTTACCTGTTAAAAGGATCCTTCTTTGCTTTCAGGCATAACATCACTCTTCCCTGGAGGGAGGCAAGGTCACTGTGGCAATCAAACTCCTGGGGTGCCACATAAGTATGAGAAGTGTTTTACATTGGATTTCGGAGCCCATGTTTTCCTTTATGTCCCCAAATTATAAATTATACCACTGTATTGGTTAGAGTGGAGGACCCCTTGGGGATTAGCAGATCAGGGGTCTTGCTCACAAAACTGTTTATTCCTCATGTGTTGCACTAATGCAGGCTGCTGCTGTACTTTCCTGGTAAATATGTTATTGGATATATGTAATCTGCACATTTCACTACACCAGATACTAACCCTGCACCCAGGTGTAATCACAGCCTAATCGCACAGGACAGGGACTTGTTTACCAAACCGCCTGGGATACAGCGAGATAAATCCGTCCCTAGAAATATGTATTGCAGTCGCCTCCCTTCATTACCAGCTGTTAGCATGTTTATTATTTTTCTTTTTTTGTATAATCTTTTAATTGGTGTTTTTTTGATACCTACAACCCTATTAACTTCCTGTCTGGGTGACTAACAGAGTCGTTGTTTGAATATGTACAGAAGTGGACGCAGCCACAGAAAACTGCTCAGTCCCTTCCCCTGCGGGCAATTTTTTCTTTTTGCACTTAAGTTTTTTCCTCTTCTTTTTCCAAGAACCATTCTGACTTTTTTTGTAGTTGTAATTTTGAATGACACCATGCACTTTACCATATAATATACAGAAAAACAAGAATAAAATAAAAGTGGGGTCAAATGGTGAAAAGACCTCTGCAGTGTTGCCATTTTTTTTTCAGTGGCAGTAAAACTGAGCTGATAACTGGTGATGAGCGGATCCGTGGAAGTTCGGGTTTGTCGGGTTTGGACTAAAGTTCGGTTCGGGTACCAGAACTGTACCTGAACTTGAACCAGAATCCAAACCCCATAGAAATCAATGTGAACCCGCCGAGCTTTTCATGCAGAAGACCACCCAGGAAACATCCTCTGTGTCATTTTTTGGTTTGTTTCCTAAGGGTTTTTTTTGACAGTTTTGGCCACCTTTATTTGTTTTTGAAGGTTTGCTCATGGTTTTTGTGACATCTTTTTGCTGACATTTTCCAGTTGTATTTTTCATTCCATTAAATAATGAAGAAACCACAAGCAGTTTTTTTTTTTAAAACAAAAATGATAGTAAAGTGGCTCCAAAAGACATCCAGGCATCTTTTGAGATTTCCCATTGACTTATATTGTAAAGTACAGGTTGTCTTTGGAGCGGAAATCGCTAGAAAAATGGACGTCACATATTTCAAACAGTTGGCGTTCGACAGATGTTCAAAAGCCTGAGGATATGCACAGCAAGTAGTTCTTACAGAGAAATACATATTTGATCATATTTGATTTCTTTTGATCATTTTATGATAGTTTATATTGGTAATTTCCACGGCGGAATCCACATGTGCACATAGCCTGATGTGGATTTAAAAATATATATATATATATATATATATATATATATGTATATATTTCAATTTTAGAATTTCATTTTTAAATTCTGAACTTTGTAAAATTACAATTTGATTTCTGCCCCATTTTCTGAGACCTGTAACTTATTTATTCTTCCATTGAGGAAAGTTTTTGTTGGTCAACATACAACATACATTTTTGTCGCATTCATTTTATTTTTGGGGTGAGAAGTGCAATGTTCTAAAAACTTGAAGTCTGGTGTTTCCACACCTTATTTTTAGTCTTTAACATATTTATAATTTGATGGATTGAATTCTATGGTCTTGACATTTCCAAAGATGTTTAATTTTTTATTTCTTTAATTTCTAATTGGGAAAAGGAGTGTGATTATTTTTTTAATATATTTTATATATATATATATATTAATTATATAGTACAATTACTGATCTCCTGTGAAGCCCAGCCACTGGCGGGACTTCATGGGAGCACTGAGTTGGCAGTAGGACACTTTTATAGCAACGCATCAGTTCCCGTAATCTTGGCTCCCCAATTTCTCACCGCCATCGATCCTCGTGATGTTAGTCATGAGACCCTTGTTAAAAATTTGCTATTGAGGCCCAGGAAATTCAAATGACAGCTCTGGAGGACAATTTACCAACTCTCCTGAAACATACAGGAGGTTCCAGGAAAAAAACTCTTGAAAAAGTTGCCAATCTGTGGCGCCCACATAAACCACAGATGTGGTAGCGTTCCCTGAATGTTTTCAGTTTGGTTCCTGAGTTGTGAAACTCGGTCCTGGTGTTCAAAATGGCCGCACCTTCACATAGGCAAGGGAATGAGCAGAATTAATGGGTACGGGAAGTAAAGCACATGATATACGGAGGTTGTGGTTATGTAAATTAATTTTCATTAATTTGTTTAGGTTTTAATTAAAAAATTCTAATTTGTCATGACATTTTTTATGCCCTGAGGTCTTTCCAGACCCCTAAACAGAGATGAGAGAAGAGGTTAAAAAAATAATAAAAGATCATACTCACCTGCCCTATGCCGGCACATCACCTGCCCTGCCACCTTCGCCTGCCGCCGATCCTCACGCGGTCATGTTATTGCCATGCGATGCCCTCCACCTGGTCACTTGAGGCCTAATCCGGACCAGTAAACCTGGAGGCCGGAAGATCTGTAGAAAAGACTGTAGGACCGGACATGGAGCTGCGGAGGCTGGATAGGTGAGGAGCGGGTCTAGGACAGGTGAATATGATCGTTTCCTAATTTTTTTTAACCCTTTCCTTACCCACAAGCGAAGCCAGTAAAATGGAGTTGGCCGGCCGCCACTTTGTTGCATTTTTTTTGTTAATCAGATCAGTAAAAATAATTTTTTGGGGGTGACTGAATTTTTCATGAAATTTGTGATGGATTTATCTCTAGAAAAAAAAAATATATATATCAGACCCATCTATCATCGGCGGCAATTTTGCACCATAATGGAGGCCATTTGGATCTTTTGCCTTTGTTTTGATAGGACTACGAAAAAAATAAAAACTTTGCAATGCAGCTCCGAAGAATTAAACAACAATCTCGGCTCTGCTGCATCCGTAATTGGAGATGTTTTCCTATATAGGTAGCGACTAAAATGCATTTTACTCTGGGCCACTATTATCTTAATAAAGTTGCCTCAGGGACAAATGACATGGAAATGACTCCATTTTTACGTTCACTTTGATGGACGTATCGCCATAGCGACAATGATGGGTAGAGAACACCGGCCCGAGGCATCAGAGCGAAAGTAGGCCACATCAAAGGCTCATCATCAAAATGAAATCACTAGGCCCGGTTTCCGTAGTAACCAATTAGCTTGCAAAACAAAACTTCAAACGAACCTTTTCTTCTTCTTCTGCTTAATTCATGAAGATGAACATGAATAATGTGAATCATGAGGGTTATTTTCACCCCCCAATACTGAAGATTTATACACCAGTCTTGAAGAAAACCACGCCGGAGTAAGGTGCGCCAAATTAACTCAGAGACATGTGACTTCTAATGAAGTTAGCGCATTTTTGTGGCCACGCCCCCTCCAGACAGAAGCCCCGCCCTATTTTCTATAAGCCACGGATAGATTAAAAATAATAAAACGAGACATACTCCCCTTCCGCGCCCCCCGTGAATTTAAAACAGACTACTCTGGGGGTCTCCGCCAGCGGTGACTGCTCCGTTTTTAAATCCTAGCACCGCTGCAGCCTGTAAATGATCTGAATGAGCAGTTCTTATGCAGCTCGGACAAGTGGTGCTGGTGCAGCAGGGTGGACGAGTTATGGACTTTATAAGGAGGTGGCGGGGACACTCACTTGCCTCCTCTCCTCTGGACACTGTTCACATGTTATTTGCGGCACCTCATTGGGCACTAATGTTATTATAATTGTGTGTATACTGTAATATGATGCATTTGTTATGGACTGTGTATCAGCTTAGGAATAGTATAGGACCATAGGGGAATTAGAGTAGAGGGTGGAATCATAGAGATTAAAAGAGTGTTAGGTTAGGTACAGTCAGCAAGAGGTTATTCAGTGGGGAGGGGTTAAAGAAGAGCAGGGTCAAAGGGATATAGAAGAGACACTTCCTGTATAGGCAGCAGAAGTCTGGGCAAGCTTGCCCAGGGCATGGTGTGAGCAGTAGATGAAGAAGACAGCCGGTCATGGGGATAAAGCTGCTATGGCAGTAAGGGGCCCCAGGTGAAGAATAGTGCAATTGGGCACCAGCTCAACAGGACCATCCCCAACCAGGATCCTGGATCTACGACCGGGGTGGGAGCAGCTGAGATGGCGTTCCCGGCACTTTTCCCAGTCGTGACCAGATGAGGTGCTGACAGGGAGCTGGTGACGCTGAAGGCACGGATGGGACACGGACTATCCAAAGATACAGCAGGGACGGCAGGGAGAAGGGAGACAGAGTTGTTAGAAAGGATAGAGGCTGCCCAGACGGCAGGGACAGATAAGAAGATGTCTCTGTGTTTAACATGTGCTGCCAGTGTGATAAATGCCTTGCTGAATAGTAAAGTTAAACTGTTGAAAAAGAACTGTGACTCTGAGATGTTTCGTGGACCTTGGAAACGTGGAGCCGGAGTTACAGAACCTGAGAGGATCCTGACCGTAACCGTGAGTGCACTGCAGAAGGGACATTGTATTTTGTCTGTGGGGCACCAGGGTGTGGGAACAGTACAGCCCATTGCCACAACTACCACCCTGGCCGCCTTACATACTATGTATATATAGTGGCATATAAGGCTAGTTTCACACTAGTGTTCGGCAGGGCTGCGGAGGGCTGCATACTTCCTCTGTCAAGCCCTTCTTCTGTTCAGCTCCGCCTATGTCTGCATGCATCCTGCGTACCCTATCTTGAATATTGGGTACGCAGGCCATGCGGATGTATGCGGATGCGTCCGCATGCGTCATTTTGACGCTGCCCCGACCGCAACAAAATGCAACAAGTTGCGTTCGATGCAGTTCTGCACAGCATCAAAATGATGCATGTGGAAGCATCCGCATACATCCGCATGGCCTGCGTACCCAATGTTAAAGATAGGGTACGCAGGACACATGCAGACGTAGGCGGAGCTGAACGGAACAGGTGCGGCAGTGGGAGGGCTTGACTGAGGAAGTACGCAGCCCTCTGCAGCCCTACTGAACGCTAGTGTGAAACTAGCCTAAAACATTAGTTTTTTTGATTAAAATACAAAGGAAATGTGTCATCTGTAACTTTAGGCCTTTTAGATACAGTAAAGATGTATATCTTAGTACCGTGATTCTTCAGATTTTGTATTAGTCTTGCCTGATGAAGAGACCTGAGTAGTCTCGAAAGTTTGCAGTTTGTTACCATCTTTTCAGTTAGCCATTAAAAGGTATCAACCACTGAGGACTCTCAACTCTAAATATTTTTTTAGACCTTTTAGAAATTGTTTCATCTTCAGCTTGCTTAACTGTTCACAATAAAAGTAATTTTGACTAGGGGTGCCCAAACTTTTAAATACCGCTGTATGTATATGATCAACTTATTATTGTGCAAAAAGGATCTTAACTTCAGTTAGGAAAATGAGAAGTGTTCAGATAGGGCGGGTATTTTCCTTTGGCTTACAAATGAGAAGTGCCAAGGTAGCAGAGCTGTGGAAGGGTGCCAAGGTAATAGAGCTATAAGAGGTGTCGAGGTAGCCGAGCTATAGGATGTGCTGAGGTAGCAGAGCTATGGGAGGTGCTGAGGTAGCAGAGCTAAAGAATGTGCTGAGGTAGCAGAGCTAAAGAATGTGTTGAGGTAGCAGAGCTATGGTAGGTGCTGAGGTAGCAGGGCTGTAGGATGTAATGAGGTAGCAGACCTATAGTAGGTAGAAGAGCTATAGGAGGTGCCAATTATTGTGAAAAAAGGCACCTTAACTTAGGTTAATGAGGAGGGTGCAGAAAAGGTTGACATTTTCCTTTTGCCAATCTATGAGAGGTGCCAAGGTAGCAGAGCTATAGGATGTGCTGAGGTAGCAGAACTATGGGAGGGGCCAAGATAGCAGAGCTGTAGGACGCAATGAGGTAGAAGAGCTATAGAAGGTGCTGAGGTAGCAGAGCTATAGGAGGTGCTGAGGTAGCAGAGCTATAGAAGGTGCTGAGGTAGCAGAGCTATAGGAGGTACCAATTAATGTGCATAAATGGATCTTAACTTCATTTTGGAAAATGAGGAGGGTTCAGATGAGGTTGTAATTTTCCTTTGGTCTATCTATGGGAAGTGCTAATGTGGCAGAGGTATAGGAAGTGCTGAGCTAGCAGAACTATGGGAGGTGCCGAGGTAGCAGAGCTATGGGAGGTTATATGGTAGCAGGGCTGTAGGATGTGATGAGGTAGCAGACCTATAGTAGGTAGAAGAGCTATAGGAGGTGCCAATTATTGTGAAAAAAGGCACCTTAACTTCATTTAGGATAATGAGGAGGGTTCAGAAAAGGTTGACTGTTCTGAATGTGCTAGAAATGAATTCTGAGCAGAAGCTCCCTCTGGTGGTTACAAACAGTACTGAACGCTCCACGGCTGCCTTTAGTTGTGGTGGTTAGTCAGGGTACTGCAATCCCATAGATTCCAACCTCTCTGGTGTATTTCCTTTTTTGCCTGCTCTCCTCAGCTACCAAATCATAACAGTATCACCGGCCCGAAAACTGATATTTATATGGTACTCACAGAAGGGAAAAATAGTGTTAAAGAAAGAAGATTGTCAGAGTTGTCAGAGATTTTTTTTTTTTTTCCCTCTGTTTCTCTGAATGCTGAGGAGGATTTTTTTTCTCTCAATGGAGTTTGCACAGTTGTCTGGCCATGTGGATCAGCTTGCCACTGAGGTTCGGAGAATTGCTACCTATCTTGCAGGGTTGCCTGTTGTGGAACCTAGGATTCCCATGCCAGATTTGTTTTTAGGGGATCGAGCTAAATTTCTGAATTTCAAAAATAACTGTAAGTTGTTTTTTGCCTTAAAATCTAAGTCCTCAGGGAACGCAGCACAGCAGGTTCAAATTGTCATCTCTCTCCTGCGTGGCGATCCTCAGGATTGGGCTTTTTCCCTGACACCTGGGGATCCTGTTTTGAGTAATGTTGATGCATTTTTTCAGGCTCTGGGGTTATTGTACGATGAACCTAATGTCACTGATCAAGCTGAAAAAACCTTGTTGGCATTAAATCAGGGGCTTGAGGACGCTGAGTTATACTGTCAGAAATTCCGAAGGTGGGCAGTCCTGACCAAATGGAATGACGATGCTTTAGCAGCCCTTTTTCGGAAGGGTCTGTCAGAGAATATAAAGGATGTTATGGTGGGATTCCCGGTCCCCTCTGGTCTCAATGATTCTATGTCATTAGCAATTCAAATTGACAGACGTTTGCATGAGCTTAGAGGTATGCGTGGAATAGTGTTGCCTTTTGAACCAGCTTCTGAACCCATGCAGTGTGATAGAGTGGTGTCTGGGGCACAGCGTCATGAGTTTCGAAAACGCAATGGGTTATGTTTCTACTGTGGTGATGCCTCTCATGCTATTTCAGTCTGCCCTAAGCGGGGAAGACGTTTTGCACGCTCAGTTGTCTTGGGTAGTGTTCAGACTAAATTTTTGTTGACTGTTACCCTGATTTGCTCCCTGTCCACATTTTCTGCTCAGGCTTTTGTTGATTCGGGAGCAGCTATTAACCTGATGGATTTTGATTTTGCTAAACGTTGTGGGTTTCCCTTGATACCCCTACGGAAGTCTATTCCCCTACTGGGGATCGATTCTACCCCTTTGGCTGAGAATAAACCTCAGTTCTCTACTCAGGTGATAATGAGGGTTGAACCTGATCATCAGGAGAGTTGCAAATTTTTGGTGCTGTATAATCTGCATGACATTATCGTACTGGGTTTCCCTTGGTTACAGTCTCATAATCCTGTTTTGGATTGGAAATCTGTGTCTGTATCCAGTTGGGGCTGCCAATGTGTTAATACCAACACTCCTGTTTTTTCTGCCTCCCCCCAGGCTCAGGATGTTCCTGACTTTTTGACTGATTTTTCTGATGTGTTTAGCGAAAGTAAATCTGCATCCTTGCCCCCCCATAGGAGCTATGACTGCGCTATTGAATTAGTGCCTGGTAGTAAATTCCCTAAAGGTCGCCTTTTTAACTTGTCAGTACCTGAACATGACGCTATGCGGTCTTATATCAAGGAGTCATTGGAGAAGGGTCATATCAGACCATCCTCTTCACCCTTGGGTGCCGGTTTTTTCTTTGTGGCCAAAAAGGATGGTTCATTAAGGCCGTGTATTGATTATCGTCTCTTGAACAATATCACTGTGAAATATCAATATCCGTTACCCTTGATTTCTGACCTGTTTTCCAGGGTGAAAAGTGCTTGACCTCAGGGGGGCATATAACCTTATTCGCATTAAGCACGGGGATGAATGGAAGACGGCATTTAATACCCCAGAGGGGCATTTTGAGTACCTAGTGATGCCCTTTGGGCTCACTAATGCTCCTTCTGTCTTCCAGTCCTTCATGAATGACATTTTCAGGGATTTTGTGGATAAATTTCTGATTGTTTATTTGGATGATATCTTGATTTTTTTCCAATGACTGGGACTCTCATGTGAAACATGTTCGGACTGTGTTTCCAGATTTTGAGAGAGAATGCTCTGTATGTGAAGGGATCAAAGTGTCTTTTTGGCGTACAGAGGATCTCATTTCTGGGATTCATTTTGTCCCCATCTGTTATTGAAATGGACCCGGTCAAGGTTCAGGCTATCTGTGATTGGGTCCAACCTACTTCATTAAAGGCTCTTCAAAGATTCTTGGGTTTTGCCAATTTTTATCGTAAATTTATTGGTAATTTCTCTGTTATTGTTAAACCATTGACTGATTTGACCAAAAAGGGTTCTGATGTGGTGAATTGGCCTCCTGAGGCAGTCTCTGCGTTTCAGGAACTTAAGCAGAGATTCACTTCTGCTCCTGTTCTACGGCAGCCTGATGTTTCTCTGCCATTTCAGGTGGAGGTTGATGCCTCTGAAATTGGGGCAGGTGCCGTTTTGTCCCAAAGAGATCCAGAGACCTCTAAAAGTAACCCTTGTGCCTTTTTCTCTCGAAAATTTTCTCCAACTGAACGTAATTATGACGTGGGTAATCGGGAGTTATTGGCCATGAAGTGGGCTTTTGAAGAGTGGAGACATTGGCTGGAGGGAGCCAAACATCAGGTGGTGGTCCTCACGGACCATAAGAATCTGGTTTATCTGGAATCAGCCAAGCGACTTAATCCTAGACAGGCCAGGTGGGCCTTGTTTTTCACACGTTTTAATTTTGTGGTTTCCTTTCTTCCTGGCACTAAGAATGTTAAGGCGGATGCCCTCTCGAGGAGTTTCCTTGCGGACTCTCCTGAGTTATCTGATCCTGCTGTTATTTTGAAAGAGGGTGTAGTTCTTTCCGCCATCTCGCCCAATTTGAGACTGGCTCTGGAAGGGTGTCAGGAGGATAAACCCGAGCGCTGCCCTATTGGGAAATTGTTTGTCCCAGACCGGTGGAAAAAGAGTGTGATGTCTGAGATTCATTGTTCCGCGTTGGCCGGTCATCCCGGAATTTTTGGTACCAGAGACTTGGTTAGTCGGTCCTTTTGGTGGCCTACTTTGTCTCGTGACGTCAGGGAATTTGTGCAGTCCTGCGGGACTTGCTCTCGCTCCAAGCCTTGCTCTCGCTCTAGTGGTTTGTTGATGCCATTGCCTGTGCCCAAGAGACCATGGACCCATATCTCTATGGATTTCATTTCCGACCTCCCTGTTTCTCAGAGAATGACCGTTATCTGGGTGATTTGTGATAGGTTTTCCAAAATGATACATCTTGTGCCATTACCTAAGTTGCCTTTCTCCTCTGAATTGGTGCCTTTGTTCCTTCAGCACGTGGTTCGGTTACACGGCATTCCTGAGAACATTGTGTCTGACAGAGGAGTCCAGTTTGTTTCCAGATTTTGGAGGACTTTTTGTTCTAAACTTGGTGTTCAATTGTCCTTCTCCTCGGCTTTTCATCCTGAGACCAATGGACAAACTGAGAGAACAAACCAGACATTGGAGACTTATCTGAGATGCTTTGTGTCTGCTGATCAGGATGATTGGGTCTCTTTTTTGCCTTTGGCTGAGTTTGCTCTTAATAATAGGGCTAGCTCTGCCACTTTGATGTCTCCATTTTTTTTGCAATTTTGGGTTTCACCCTCGATTTTCTTTAGGACAGACGGAGGCTTCTGTCTGTCCAGGTGTTGACTCTGTTGTGGAGCGTATGCAGCAGATTTGGGACCAGGTAGTGGAGAGGTTGTCCCTCTCTCAGGAGAGGGCCCAGCGGTTTGCCAACCGGCATAGGACTGATGGTCCTCGGTTTGAAGTGGGGGACTTGGTCTGGTTGTCCTCGAGAAATATCCCTATGAGAGTTGCATCTCCTAAGTTTAAGCCTAGGTTCATTGGACCTTATAAGATTATGGAGATTCTTAATCCTGTTTCCTTTCGTTTACTTCTTCCAGGGACATTTAAGATCCATAATGTGTTCCACAAGTCCTTATTGAAGAGGTTTGTCGAGCCAGTGGTTCCTATGGCTGTGCCTCCTGACCCTGTTTTGGTTGAGGGCAATCTGGAGTATGTGGTTGAGAAAATATTGAATTCTCGTTTTTCTAGACGGAAACTCCAGTATTTGGTTAAGTGGAGAGGTTATAGTCAGGAGGACAATTCTTGGGTGTTTGCTTCGGACATCCATGCTAGGAGACTCATCCGTGCGTATCACAGAGCTCATCCTGACCGACCTGGTTGCTCAAATGAGGGTTCGGTGACCCCTCCTCAAGGGGGGGGTACTGTTGTGAATGTGCTAGAAATGAATTCTGAGCAGAAGCTCCCTCTGGTGGATACAAACAGTACTGAACTATCCAATGAAGATTGTGAAGATTGGCGATCAGGTGTTACTGACTGGTCTTATATAAGGGAGGTTCCCTCCCATCAGGGTTGCCGGTGATCAATTGTTCTGGTCTCATCTTTGATTCCTATTCACTTTGTAGCTTGCTGTTTCATGCCTGCATCTTCTGCTAACAGATAAGACATTTTCTTCTTTTAGTTTTTTGTGCTTGCTTTTTGCATTTTGTCCTGCACTTCTGTGGGGGTCTGCCGGGTCCCCTCCGGGGGCTTGTGCTCCTCTCAGTTTAGTTCAGCCACTGTTGTTTGTTCATTTGCCTTTTCCAGTTTTTTCAGTGGCTGCTGTTTAGTTTTGTTACACCAGAGAACTAATTTAGGTGGTAGAGGTCGTGTGATCTCAGGTGTTTTTGTAATTAGTAGTGTTGGTACTTTTCAGGGTTTTTTGGGATTGCAGTAAGTGACCTTCCTATCCTTTTCTATTTAGGAAGTTTGGGCCCCAACGTTTGCTCATACTATTTTCTGTCTGTGTCTGTATTTTCCTCTTGTCTAACCGCCATTACATGTTTGGGGGCTTTCTATGTTCTTTGGGGATCTGCTCCGGGGCAGATAGTTTTCCTCTTTCTGTCTTTAAGTATAGTTAGCTTCTCAGGCTGTGAGGATGCGTCTAGGACCAACGTAGGTACGCTCCACGGCTGCCTTTAGTTGTGGTGGTTAGTCAGGGTACTGCAATCCCATAGATTCCAACCTCTCTGGTGTATTTCCTTTTTTGCCTGCTCTCCTCAGCTACCAAATCATAACAGTTGACATTTTCCTTTTGCCAATCTATGAGAGGTGCCAAGATAGCAGAGCTATAGGATGTGCTGAGGTAGCAGAGTTACGGGAAGTGTCGAGGTAGCAGAGGTGTAGGATGTGATGAGGTAGCAGAGCTTTTGGAGGTGCTGAGGTAGCAGAACTATGGGAGGGGCCAAGATAGCAGAGCTATAGGAGGTGCCAATTAATGTGCAAAAATGGATCTTAACTTCATTTTGCAAAATGAGGAGGGTTCAGATAAGGTTGTAATTTTCTTTTGGTCTATCTATGGGAAGTGCCAATGTGGCAGAGGTATAGGAAGTGCTGAGCTAGCAGAACTATGGGAGGTGCCGAGGTAGCAGAGCTATGGGAGGTTATGAGGTAGCAGAGCTATAGGAGGTGCTGAGGTAGCACAGCTATGGGAGTTGCCAAGGTGGCAGAGCTATGGGAGGTTAGAAGGTAGCAGACCCATAGGAGGTGTAGAGGTAGCAGAGCTATAAGAAGTGTGGAGGTAGCAGAGCTATGGGAAATACTGAGGTAGCAGAGCTATAGGAAGTTACGAGATAGCAGAGTCATAGGAGGTGGCGAGGCAGCAGAGCCTTAGAAGGCTCCAAGGTAGCAGAGCTATAGGAGGTGCTGAGGTAGCAGTTGTAACAGGGCCTCTTCTGCTGGGGCACTCACAGGATCTAGGCAATACGGAACAGAACTGAAGCAGGAGGTCACGAGCCCCAATAAAAACTTTAATAGACACTATAATTTTCTTGTGATGAGTCAATATGAAATGTAAGGTTTAGTGTCTTGGACATATCCAAGGCTCTTTGTTCTTTGCCTTATCGTAGTAGATAAGATTTCTAAAAAGAACCTGAATTTTCTTTTAGGCACTTTGAGGACATAACATTAAAGATAAAATTCCAATACTTCACTACTCTCTCACAAAAGTCCAAGAAGTTGAGAGACGAGGAGCTGTTTGTTGAAGTTCTTATGTTGTACTGCTACAATGGGTCATAGTGTCCATTATTAGATAACCAAGTGACAGGTCCATCTCACAACGGATTTCAGAAGTGCTGGACAGACCTCACTAATGTATACTGGGGTCCTCACCCCAGGCATGTGAGTGTGAGATGGGGCACTGCTCTCTGAGATTCCAGCCTTGGGACCACATAGATCAGGGGTGGGAAACCTCAGGCCCCAGGACCATTTACGGCCCTCGATGACCTTTTATCCGGCCCCCGGGCATATTCTCAGGGACCGCAGTGCTTTAGCCTGGAGCAGTATTTTGATTGCCACCAGCTCATTAATTTCTTCTTGCTCTGTGAGCACACACACGCAGTGTTCACTACTGAACACTGAAGGGCATGCAATGAAAGATTACGTCCTGACACCAGTGGCAGAGTCAGGATGTACTTTGTGGGCAGAGTTTGAACGGCCCCAGAAGGATGGTATAAATATCCAAATGGCCCCTGGCAGGAAAAAGATTCCCCACCCCTGACATAGATGTTAGTGGAAATTCAAAATTTGGGTTGGATATACACATACAAAAAGGAACATGACTGGTTTCAGACAAGCAATCATCATAGATCCCTATGCTGTTGATTTTTTTATTTTTTTATGTATTGTAGTACCGCACCCTGCTAGTATTTTATAGCATTTTTTCCTTTTTTTTATTTAGGATGTTTTTTACAATGCGGATATATATGTACGGTATATTTTACAATGTAAGTCAATCAAATTATAAAAAGTCAGTAAAAGATATTTTGGTTTCCAAAATAGAACTTCACCCATAACCCTGTGGGTTGTAAAATATTTTTTTGACCCACTGAGAACAGTCATAAAACGTCCCATGTCGGGGCGGACATACCATCGGTACAACCTGTGCAGCCACCCAGGGGCCCAAGATGATGAAGGCCCATAAACTGTTCTTGCACAGGGGCCCTCTCCTTTCTCTGTCCACCCCTGGTGCCACGTATATATCACACTTGGCTTGACATGTGTAGAGCAGGTATATGTTGTGAACACTTTTGATCTGGCTTCTGAGTTTGAGCTCCCTCTGGTGGTTGCTGCTGGTAATGGAGCTGGTCTGGCTGACAGAAGTCAATCACCTGAAGAGGATGATTGGAGATCAGGTGTTACAGACTGGAGAGATTTAAGTGAGCAGCCTTCCCTTAGTTGTCGCAGGTGATTTTGGGGTTCTTCCTGAGCCTCCTGGAAGTCTGCTTGCCATGCGGATGTATGCGAATGCGTCCGCTTGCGTCATTTTGACGCTGCGCCGATCGCAACAAAATGCAACATGTTGCGTTCGATGCAGTTCTGCGCAGCATCAAAATGACGCATGTGGACGCATCCGCATACATCCGCATAGCCTGCGTACCCAATGTTAAAGATAGGGTACGCAGGACGCATGCAGACGTAGGCGGAGCTGAACGGAAGAGGTGCGGCAGTGGGCGGGGCTTGGCGGAGGAAGTACGCAGCCCTACCGAACGCTAGTGTGAAACTAGCCTAAAACATTAGTTTTTTTGATTAAAATACAAAGGAAATGTGTCATCTGTAACTTTAGGCCTTTTAGAAATTGTTTCATCTTCAGCTTGCTTAACTGTTCACAATAAAAGTAATTTTGACTAGGGGTGCCCAAACTTTTAAATACCGCTGTATGTATATGATCAACTTATTATTGTGCAAAAAGGGATCTTAACTTCAGTTAGGAAAATGAGAAGTGTTCAGATAGGGCGGGTATTTTCCTTTGGCTTACAAATGAGAAGTGCCAAGGTAGCAGAGCTGTGGGAGGTGCCAAGGTAATAGAGCTATAAGAGGTGTCGAGGTAGCCAAGCTATAGGATGTGCTGAGGTAGCAGAGCTAAAGAATGTGCTGAGGTAGCAGAGCTAAAGAATGTGTTGAGGTAGCAGAGCTATGGTAGGTGCTGAGGTAGCAGGGCTGTAGGATGTGATCAGGTAGCAGACCTATAGTAGGTAGAAGAGCTATAGAAGGTGCCAATTATTGTGAAAAAAGGCACCTTAACTTCAGTTAAGATAATGAGGAGGGTTCAGAAAAGGTTGAAATTTTCCTTTTGCCAATCTATGAGAGGTGCCAAGGTAGCAGAGCTATAGGATGTGCTGAGGTAGCAGAGTAACGGGAAGTGCCGAGGTAGCAGAGTTGTAGGATGTGATGAGGTAGCAGAGCTATTGGAGGTGCTGAGGTAGCAGAACTATGGGAGGGGCCAAGATAGCAGAGCTGTAGGACGCGATGAGGTAGCAGAGCTATAGAAGGTGCTGAGGTAGCAGAGCTATAGGAGGTGCCAATTAATGTGCAAAAATGGATCTTAACTTCATTTTGGAAAATGAGGAGGGTTCAGATAAGATTGTAATTTTCTTTTGGTCTATCTTTGGGAAGTGCCAATGTGGCAGAGGTATAGGAAGTGCTGAGCTAGCAGAACTATGGGAGGTGCCGAGGTAGCAGAGCTATGGGAGGTTATGAGGTAGCAGAGCTATAGGAGGTGCTGAGGTAGCACAGCTATGGGAGTTGCCAAGGTGGCAGAGCTGTGGGAGGTTAGAAGGTAGCAGACCCATAGGAGGTGTAGAGGTAGCAGAGCTATAAGAAGTGTGGAGGTAGCAGAGCTATGGGAAATACTGAGGTAGCAGAGCTATAGGAAGTTACGAGATAGCAGAGTCATAGGAGGTGGCGAGGCAGCAGAGCCTTAGAAGGCTCCAAGGTAGCAGAGCTATAGGAGGTGCTGAGGTAGCAGTTGTAACAGGGCCTCTTCTGCTGGGGCACTCACAGGATCTAGGCAATACGGAACAGAACTGAAGCAGGAGGTCACGAGCCCAATCAAAACTTTAATAGACACTATAATTTTCTTGTGATGAGTCAATATGAAATGTAAGGTTTAGTGTCTTGGACATATCCAAGGCTCTTTGTTCTTTGCCTTAACGTAGTAGATAAGATTTCTAAAAAGAACCTGAATTTTCTTTTAGGCACTTTGAGGACATAACATTAAAGATAAAATTCCAATACTTCACTACTCTCTCACAAAAGTCCAAGAAGTTGAGAGACGAGGAGCTGTTTGTTGAAGTTCTTATGTTGTACTGCTACAATGGGTCATAGTGTCCATTATTAGATAACCAAGTGACAGGTCCATCTCACAACGGATTTCAGAAGTGCTGGACAGACCTCACTAATGTATACTGGGGTCCTCACCCCAGGCATGTGAGTGTGAGATGGGCACTGCTCTCTGAGATTCCAGCCTTGGGACCACATAGATCAGGGGTGGGAAACCTCAGGCCCCAGGGCCATTTACGGCCTTCGATGACCTTTTATCCGGCCCCCGGGCATATTCTCAGGGACCGCAGTGCTTTAGCCTGGAGCAGTATTTTGATTGCCACCAGCTCATTAATTTCTTCTTGCTCTGTGAGCACACACACGCAGTGTTCACTACTGAACACTGAAGGGCATGCAATGAAAGATTACGTCCTGACACCAGTGGCAGAGTCAGGATGTACTTTGTGGGCAGAGTTTGAACGGCCCCAGAAGGATGGTATAAATATCCAAATGGCCCTTGGCAGGAAAAAGATTCCCCACCCCTGACATAGATGTTAGTGGAAATTCAAAATTTGGGTTGGATA
Organism: Oophaga sylvatica; assembly: GCA_033576555.1. NCBI lineage: Eukaryota > Metazoa > Chordata > Amphibia > Anura > Dendrobatidae > Oophaga > Oophaga sylvatica. The sequence continues at coordinate 17,602 of JARQOD010009450.1, forward strand.
TACACATACAAAAAGGAACATGACTGGTTTCAGACAAGCAATCATCATAGATCCCTATGCTGTTGATTTTTTAATTTTTTTATGTATTGTAGTACCGCACCCTGCTAGTATTCTATAGCATTTTTTCCTTTTTTTTATTTAGGATGTTTTTTACAATGCGGATATATATGTACGGTATATTTTACAATGTAAGTCAATCAAATTATAAAAAGTCAGTAAAAGATATTTTGGTTTCCAAAATAGAACTTCACCCATAACCCTGTGGGTTGTAAAATATTTTTTTGACCCACTGAGAACAGTCATAAAACGTCCCATGTCGGGGCGGACATACCATCGGTACAACCTGTGCAGCCGCCCAGGGGCCCAAGATGATGAAGGCCCATAAACTGTTCTTGCACAGGGGCCCTCTCCTTTCTCTGTCCACCCCTGGTGCCACGTATATATCACACTTGGCTTGACATGTGTAGAGCAGGTATATGTTGTGAACACTTTTGATCTGGCTTCTGAGTTTGAGCTCCCTCTGGTGGTTGCTGCTGGTAATGGAGCTGGTCTGGCTGACAGAAGTCAATCACCTGAAGAGGATGATTGGAGATCAGGTGTTACAGACTGGAGAGATTTAAGTGAGCAGCCTCCCCTTAGTTGTCGCAGGTGATTTTGGGGTTCTTCCTGAGCCTCCTGGAAGTCTGCTTGCCATGCGGATGTATGCGAATGCGTCCGCTTGCGTCATTTTGACGCTGCGCCGACCGCAACAAAATGCAACATGTTGCGTTCGATGCAGTTCTGCGCAGCATCAAAATGACGCATGTGGACGCATCCGCATACATCCGCATAGCCTGCGTACCCAATGTTAAAGATAGGGTACGCAGGACGCATGCAGACGTAGGCGGAGCTGAACGGAAGAGGTGCGGCAGTGGGCGGGGCTTGGCGGAGGAAGTACGCAGCCCTACCGAACGCTAGTGTGAAACTAGCCTAAAACATTAGTTTTTTTGATTAAAATACAAAGGAAATGTGTCATCTGTAACTTTAGGCCTTTTAGAAATTGTTTCATCTTCAGCTTGCTTAACTGTTCACAATAAAAGTAATTTTGACTAGGGGTGCCCAAACTTTTAAATACCGCTGTATGTATATGATCAACTTATTATTGTGCAAAAAGGGATCTTAACTTCAGTTAGGAAAATGAGAAGTGTTCAGATAGGGCGGGTATTTTCCTTTGGCTTACAAATGAGAAGTGCCAAGGTAGCAGAGCTGTGGGAGGTGCCAAGGTAATAGAGCTATAAGAGGTGTCGAGGTAGCCGAGCTATAGGATGTGCTGAGGTAGCAGAGCTAAAGAATGTGCTGAGGTAGCAGAGCTAAAGAATGTGTTGAGGTAGCAGAGCTAAAGAATGTGTTGAGGTAGCAGAGCTATGGTAGGTGCTGAGGTAGCAGGGCTGTAGGGTGTGATGAGGTAGCAGACCTATAGTAGGTAGAAGAGCTATAGAAGGTGCCAATTATTGTGAAAAAAGGCACCTTAACTTCAGTTAAGATAATGAGGAGGGTTCAGAAAAGGTTGACATTTTCCTTTTGCCAATCTATGAGAGGTGCCAAGGTAGCAGAGCTATAGGATGTGCTGAGGTAGCAGAGTAACGGGAAGTGCCGAGGTAGCAGAGTTGTAGGATGTGATGAGGTAGCAGAGCTATTGGAGGTGCTGAGGTAGCAGAACTATGGGAGGGGCCAAGATAGCAGAGCTGTAGGACGCGATGAGGTAGCAGAGCTATAGAAGGTGCTGAGGTAGCAGAGCTATAGGAGGTGCCAATTAATGTGCAAAAATGGATCTTAACTTCATTTTGGAAAATGAGGAGGGTTCAGATAAGATTGTAATTTTCTTTTGGTCTATCTATGGGAAGTGCCAATGTGGCAGAGGTATAGGAAGTGCTGAGCTAGCAGAACTATGGGAGGTGCCGAGGTAGCAGAGCTATGGGAGGTTATGAGGTAGCAGAGCTATAGGAGGTGCTGAGGTAGCACAGCTATGGGAGTTGCCAAGGTGGCAGAGCTGTGGGAGGTTAGAAGGTAGCAGACCCATAGGAGGTGTAGAGGTAGCAGAGCTATAAGAAGTGTGGAGGTAGCAGAGCTATGGGAAATACTGAGGTAGCAGAGCTATAGGAAGTTACGAGATAGCAGAGTCATAGGAGGTGGCGAGGCAGCAGAGCCTTAGAAGGCTCCAAGGTAGCAGAGCTATAGGAGGTGCTGAGGTAGCAGTTGTAACAGGGCCTCTTCTGCTGGGGCACTCACAGGATCTAGGCAATACGGAACAGAACTGAAGCAGGAGGTCACGAGCCCCAATCGAAACTTTAATAGACACTATAATTTTCTTGTGATGAGTCAATATGAAATGTAAGGTTTAGTGTCTTGGACATATCCAAGGCTCTTTGTTCTTTACCTTATCGTAGTATATAAGATTTCTAAAAAGAACCTGAATTTTCTTTTAGGCACTTTGAGGACATAACATTAAAGATAAAATTCCAATACTTCACTACTCTCTCACAAAAGTCCAAGAAGTTGAGAGACGAGGAGCTGTTTGTTGAAGTTCTTATATTGTACTGCTACAATGGGTCATAGTGTCCATTATTAGATAACCAAGTGACAGGTCCATCTCACAACGGATTTCAGAAGTGCTGGACAGACCTCACTAATGTATACTGGGGTCCTCACCCCAGGCATGTGAGTGTGAGATGGGGCACTGCTCTCTGAGATTCCAGCCTTGGGACCACATAGATCAGGGTGGGGAACCTCAGGCCCCAGGGCCATTTACGGCCCTCGATGACCTTTTATCCGGCCCCCGGGCATATTCTCAGGGACCGCAGTGCTTTAGCCTGGAGCAGTATTTTGATTGCCACCAGCTCATTAATTTCTTCTTACTCTGTGAGCACACACACGCAGTGTTCACTACTGAACACTGAAGGGCATGCAATGAAAGATTACGTCCTGACACCAGTGGCAGAGTCAGGATGTACTTTGTGGGCAGAGTTTGAACGGCCCCAGAAGGATGGTATAAATATCCAAATGGCCCTTGGCAGGAAAGATTCCCCACCCCTGACATAGATGTTAGTGGAAATTCAAAATTTGGGTTGGATATACACATACAAAAAGGAACATGACTGGTTTCAGACAAGCAATCATCATAGATCCCTATGCTGTTGATTTTTTTATTTTTTTATGTATTGTAGTACCGCACCCTGCTAGTATTTTATAGCATTTTTTCCTTTTTTTTTATTTAGGATGTTTTTTACAATGTGGATATATACGTACGGTATATTTTACAATGTAAGTCAATCAAATTATAAAAAGTCAGTAAAAGATATTTTGATTTCCATCATAGAACTTCACCCATAACCATGTGGGTTGTAAAATATTTTTTTGACCCACTGAGAACAGTCATAAAACGTCCCATGTTGGGGCGGACATACCATCGGTACAACCTGCGCAGCTGCCCAGGGGCCCAAGATGATGAAGGCCCATAAACTGTTCTTGCACAGGGGCCTTCTCCTTTCTCTGTCCACCCCTGGTGCCACGTATATATCACACTTGGCTTGACATGTGTAGAGCAGGTATATGTTGTAAACACTTTTGATCTGGCTTCTGAGTTTGAGCTCCCTCTGGTGGTTGCTGCTGGTAATGGAGCTGGTCTGGCTGACAGAAGTCAATCACCTGAAGAGGATGATTGGAGATCAGGTGTTACAGACTGGAGAGATTTAAGTGAGCAACCTTCCATTAGTTGTCGCAGGTGATTTTGGGGTTTTTCCTGAGCCTCCTGGAAGTCTGCTTGCTCCCTGCTTTGTCCTGCATCTTTCTGATAAGATTTTTGTCTGTTTTACTCTGTGGCATTTTGTTCTCTGCCTTGCTGGTGTGAGTTCAGCCGGGTTCCCTGTTGGGACCTGTGCTTGACTCTGTTTTCCTTTGCCACAGCTTATGTCAGTCTTTTCTGTATTTCTAGTCCCCAGTTATTTCAGTATCTGTTGTTTTGCGTCCAGTTCACACCAGAGTTCTGATTTAGTGGGGGAGAGGTCGTGTGGCCTCAGTATTTTGCATATCAGACGTGTTGGAATTTTTCTTGGGGTTTTTGTGTTTTGTACTTCATCTGTCTCACCGGCAATAGATGTTTGGGGGCTATCTATTCCTTTGGGGCTCTACTCCGAGGCAGTAAGCTTTCCCCTTTCTCTCTTTAGGCTTAGTTAACTCTTTGGCTGTGTCGAGGCGTCTAGGGCATCGTAGGTACATCCCACGGCTAATTCTAGTTGTGTTGTCAGTTTAGGGGTCTGCAATCCGCTAAGTTACCAACCTCTCTGGGTGTCTGGTTGCCTAGCCTATTTCTCTATTATCCTTCTCGGTTATCGAATCACAACAGGTATACTTAAAAAGTAACTAAACTTTTTTTTGTTTTGTTGATCAATCTTTGCAAAGTTATGAGTCTTTGTAACATACTCTATTGTCTTATCTTGCTTTCTTTACTCCACAAACTTCATGCTGAATGGGCTGTTTCACCTGTCTTGTTCTTACACTTAGAGAAGCTGTTTTGAACTGCAGGTCTAGTAATCATCCATACACCAGTGTAAGCGTCTACGCTCCCCTTCTCCATGGTCAGACAGGAACATTGTCTGTAAAAAGTGTCTCAGCATTGAGGAGGGGAATGGAGAAGCCTACACAGGAGTACAGAGATTTGCTAGAACTGGTGGTCAAAACAGCAACTGTTGTGAATGGGTTTGAGATGAGTTCTGAGCAGAGCCTCCCTCTGGTGGTTACAAGCGGTACTAGTGAGGATTGTGAAGACTGGGAATCAGGTGTTACTGATTGGTCTTATTTAAGGGAATCATTTTCCCATCAGGGTTGCCGGTGATCAATTGTTCTGGTCTGAATCCTTCTTTCCAGTTTCCCTTGTAGCCTGCTGTGTCGTGTCTGCATCTCCTGCTATCAGATAAGACAATTTCTTATTTTGTGTTTTTGCTATATTTTTGCATTTGGTCCTGCACTTCTGTGGGGGCCTTCTGGGTCCCCTCCGGGGCTTTTGCCCTCTCAGTTTAGTTCAGCCACTGTGTTTTGTACTTTTGCTTTTTCCAGTTTTTTCAGTGGCTGCTGTTTTTGTTACACCAGAGAACTAATTTAGGTGGTAGAGGTCGTGTGATCTCAGGTGATTTTGAAATTAGTAGAGTTGGTGTTTTTCAGGGTTTTCTGGGATTGCAGTAAGTACCCTTCCTGTCCTTTTCTATTTAGATAGTTTGGGCCCCAGCGTTTGCTCATACTATTTTCTTTCTGTGTCAGTATTTCCTCTTGTCTAACCGCCATTACATGTTTGGGGGCTTTCTATTATCTTTGGGGTTCTGCTCCGGGGCAGATAGCTTTCCTATTTCTATCTTTAGGTGTAGTTAGTTTCTCAGATAAATAAACACCAGCACAGTCCTGTAATAGAGGTGCACCAGTAGGTTCCCAGGCCGTAATAATATGAATGAAAAGCTGGCACACTCGTATAGGTGAGCAACAAATAATGGTTTAATGTACATACAGTAGTCACAAAATCAGACGTTTCGGTCTATCTCGACCTTCATCAGTGGATCAGTAGATAGATTGCCAAGGGCGGCCTATGCCAATGCTTATATGGCCCACTTCGAAGATACCCTTATCTATCGCCACGATCTCTTCCGCACCAACGTCTTGGTGTGGAAGAGATACATAGATGATATCTTTTGTGTGTGGAATGGCAATCTGACCTCCCTGGATTTCTTCTTCAATTTTCTAAAAACCTCATGGCCAGGTCTTGATTTTACTATGACCCACGACCCACATCGACTTAGTTTTTTGGACACCTTGGTACTTAAAGATTCCCTTGGCAATCTATCTACTGATCTTTATTCTAAGCCAACGGATAGAAATAGCCTATTACACTTCTCCAGTTTCCATCCACAAAAGATGAAGGAATCCATTCCACAATCACAGATACAACGTGTGACAAGAATAGTCTCCGATTTGGATACCCGTTCTCTTCGTGTACAAGAGATGCAATCCAAGTTCCTCGATAGGGGCTACCCACTACACACCGTAAGGTGTAATCCTCCACATACTAGGACTACTGGTAATGACACCAATATACGCATCCCTTTTGTACATGAGTTCCACCCTGCAGCGTACAAAATACACACAAGCATACGTAAATACTGGCACATCCTACAAACGGCTTATCCAACCATTGAAGCCTTCAAACAGCCTTTTCTACCATGTTTCAAAAGAGCACGTAACATACGTGACAAATTGGTTCGTGCTGACCTGGGCTCAACAAAATCGACTACCATACAAAGATTCCTGTCAACCCCAAAAATGGGTACATTCCCCTGTCTCAATTGCAATCAATGCAATAACATCCTCAGGGGTAATACAATCTACCATCCACACACGGGTAAACGCTACAACATTGACCAATATTTTACCTGCAATTCAAACTTCGTTGTATACTTGATCAAGTGCCCGTGTGGCCTCCTATACGTTGGGGAGACTACCCAGAGCATTAAAAATAGGATTTCAAAGCATAAATCGACTATCCGTTGCAAGGATTTATTCCTACCTATTCCACAGCATTTTATTACCAAAAGCCATAATATATCCCAACTGCGTTTTCAGGTACTGGAACATGTACCTATGCCACGACGAGGAGGTGACCGTATTACTTTACTCAAGCGTAGAGAGGCTTTTTGGATACACGAATTAGATACTTTGCATCCCAAGGGACTCAATAAAGATTATGATCTTTGTGCCTTTTTGTGAATTATGAAGGTGACAGTGCTACAATGTACCAATGTTACTAAATCCATTTTTGCCAATGTACTCACATTTTGTATTCATAAATATATCTAATACTATTTTTTTACTTTACAGAATCATCCTCATTGACTATCACACAGTTTTGTTTCCATCACTGAGCTTTATTTTCACTCCCTGATCAAAATATCGCCTGTGACACGCAAGCATATCCTTATGGAACGCAAATCTGCGACACTCCCACTGGTGGAACGCATCACGCCCACTCCCGTGGAACGCTTACTCCACTTCCGGTTTACGGCACTTCCGGTATCGCCATATACTGCTGTGATCACTAATACACGATACTCCCTATATATAGACGCACGCTGCATTACAGCGGCCCCTCCTGACTAGCGGTGGATGCCGCGTCTGGAACCTCACAGCACACGGCTTCACCACTTCCGGTATCGGTAAGTCTGATTGCGTCTGCACCAGCTAGTTGTCCTGAATATGTCTACATTCACAGTGATGTTTTTGCTACTATATTGTTTTCACAGCACAAAACTGCCTTATTATTCTTTCACAACAAGTGATCTGCACCCCGGTATGTTATATATCTTTATATAAAAAAACGTGATTGCTTAGGGATGTATACTTCACACTAATCATCCCCTTTTTGTATACCACAGCATAACTACGTTTACACCATCTCATATTTGTGGTATGTTTCATCTGGTCACCATATTTTCTCAGCACTGTGCACAAACTTTTTGCTGACTATGTGAGCGCTATATTTATACTTTCCAGATTACAAACAATCAGTTTCTAACCATTATAAGACCTAAGATGCCTGTCACCTTCACCTAGGTATGTCCACACATGTCCTGAATTTTCTTATATCATAAAATCTCTTCTTTGTTATTTTTGCTGAGGCATGATGTTGTGGTTATCCTAAAGTTATACTGCTTAGTATATATGATTGCCACTATTACTCCTTACTGTACATACTTTATTTCATACATTACTATTAGTTTTACTTTGTCTTTGTAGTTCACTGATGAAGGTCGAGATAGACCGAAACGTCTGATTTTGTGACTACTGTATGTACATTAAACCATTATTTGTTGCTCACCTATACGAGTGTGCCCAGCTTTTCATTCATAGTTAGTTTCTCAGGCTGTGACGAGGCGTCTAGGACCAACGTAGGAACGCTCCACGGCTGCCTCTAGTTGCGGTGGTTAGTCAGGGTACTGCAATCTCATAGATTCCAACTGCTCTGGTGTATTTCCTTTTTTTGCCTGCACTCCTCAGCTACCGTAACATAACAGTATCACCGGCCATAAAAATTGTATGGTACTCACAGAAGGGAAAAAATATTTTGAAGGAAGAAAAGTTGTCAGAGATATTTTTCTGTTTGTTGCATTTTTTTTTTTTTTTTCCCTCTGTATCTCTGGGTGCTGGGGAGGATCTTTTCTCCCAATGGAGTTTGCACAGTTGTCTGGCCGTGTGGATCAGCTTGCCACTGAGGTTCAGAGTATTGCTGCATATCTTGCTAGGTTGCCTGTTGTGGAACCTAGGATCCCCATGCCAGATTTGTTTTTAGGGGATCGAGCTAAGTTTCAGAATTTCAAAAATAATTGTAAATTGTTTTTTGCCTTAAAATCTAAGTCCTCAGGAAACGCAGCGCAGCAGGTTCAAATTATCATCTCTCTCCTGCGCGGCGATCCTCAGGATTGGGCTTTTTCCCTGATACCTGGGGATCCTGTTTTGAGTGATGTTGATGCATTTTTTCAGGCTTTGGGGTTATTGTACGATGAGCCTAATGTCACTGATCAAGCTGAAAAAGCCTTGTTGGCATTAAATCAGGGGCTTGATGACGCTGAGTTATACTGTCAGAGATTCCGTAGGTGGGCAGTCCTGACCAAATGGAATGATGACGCTTTGGCGGCCCTTTTCCGGAAGGGTCTGTCGGATAATGTAAAGGATGTTATGGTGGGATTCCCTGTCCCCTCTGGTCTCAATGATTCTATGTCATTAGCAATTCAAATTGACAGACGTTTGCGTGAGCGGAGAAGTATGCGTGGAATAGTGTTGCCTTGTGAACCTGCTTCTGAATCCATGCAGTGTGATAGAGTGGTGTCTGGGGCACAGCGTCATGAGTTTCGAAAGCGCAATGGGTTATGTTTCTACTGTGGTGATGCCTCTCATGCTATTTCAGTCTGCCCTAAGCGGGGAAGACATTTTGCACGCTCAGTTGTCTTGGGTAGTGTTCAGACTAAGTTTTTATTAACTGTCACTCTGATATGCTCTCTGTCCTCATTTTCTGCTCAGGCTTTCGTTGATTCTGGAGCAGCTATTAACCTGATGGATTATGATTTTGCTAAGCGTTGTGGGTTTTCCTTGATACCCCTACAGAAGTCTATTCCTTTACTGGGGATCGATTCTACCCTTTGGCTGAGAATAAACCCCAGTTTTCTACTCAGGTGATAATGAGGGTTGAACCTGATCACCAGGAGTGCTGCAAATTTTTGGTTCTGTATAATCTGCATGACATTATAGTGCTGGGTTTCCCTTGGTTACAGTCTCATAATCCTGTTTTGGATTGGAAATCTGTGTCTGTAACCAGTTGGGGCTGCCAATGTGTTAGTGCCAACACTCCTGTTTTTTCTGCCTCCCCCCAGGCTGAGGATGTTCCTGACTTTTTGTTTGATTTTTCTGATGTGTTTAGCGAAAGTAAATCTGCATCCTTACCTCCCCATAGGAGCTATGACTGCGCTATTGAATTAGTGCCGGGTAGTAAATTCCCTAAGGGTCGCCTTTTTAACTTGTCTGTACCTGAACATGACGCTATGCGGTCTTATATCAAGGAATCATTGGAGAAGGGTCATATCAGACCATCCTCTTCACCCTTAGGTGCCGGTTTTTTCTTTGTGGCCAAAAAAGATGGTTCATTAAGGCCGTGTATTGATTATCGTCTCTTGAACAATATTACTGTGAAATATCAATACCCGTTACCCTTGATTTCTGACCTGTTTTCCAGGGTGAAAAACGCTACTTGGTTTACTAAGCTTGACCTCAGGGGGGCGTATAACCTTATTCGCATTAAGCACGGGGATGAATGGAAGACGGCATTTAACACCCCTGAAGGGCATTTTGAGTACCTTGTGATGCCCTTTGGGCTCACTAATGCTCCTTCCGTCTTCCAGTCCTTCATGAATGACATTTTCAGGGATTTTGTGGACAAGTTTCTGATTGTTTATTTGGATGATATCTTGATTTTTTCTAATGACTGGGACTCTCATGTGAAACATGTTCGAACTGTATTCCAGATTTTGAGAGAGAATGCTCTGTATGTGAAGGGATCAAAGTGTCTTTTTGGCGTACAGAAGATCTCATTTCTGGGATTCATTTTGTCCCCATCTGTTATTGAAATGGACCCGGTCAAGGTTCAGGCCATCTGTGATTGGGTCCAACCTACTTCATTAAAGGCTCTTCAGAGATTTTTGGGTTTTGCCAATTTTTATCGTAAATTTATTGGTAATTTCTCTGTTATTGTTAAACCATTAACTGATTTGACCAGAAAGGGTTCTGATGTGGTGAATTGGCCTCCTGAGGCAGTCTCTGCGTTTCAGGAACTTAAGCAGAGATTCACTTCTGCTCCTGTTCTACGGCAGCCTGATGTTTCTCTGCCATTTCAGGTGGAGGTTGATGCCTCTGAAATTGGGGCAGGTGCCGTTTTGTCCCAAAAAGATCCAGAGACCTCTAAAAGTAACCCTTGTGACTTTTTCTCTCGAAAATTTTCTCCTACTGAACGTAATTATGACGTGGGTAATCGGGAGTTATTGGCCATGAAGTGGGCTTTTGAAGAGTGGAGACATTGGCTGGAGGGAGCCAAACATCAGGTGGTGGTCCTTACGGACCATAAGAATCTGGTCTATCTGGAATCTGCCAAGCGACTCAATCCTAGACAGGCCAGGTGGGCCTTGTTTTTCACACGTTTTAATTTTGTGGTTTCCTTTCTTCCTGGCACTAAGAATGTTAAGGCGGATGCCCTCTCGAGGAGTTTCCTTGCGGACTCTCCTGAGCTATCTGATCCCTCTGTTATTTTGAAGGAGGGTGTAGTTCTTTCCGCCATCTCGCCCAATTTGAGACTTGCTCTGGAGGGGTGTCAGGAGGATAGGCCCGAGCGCTGCCCTGTTGGAAAATTGTTTGTCCCGGACCAATGGAAAAAGAGTGTGATGTCTGAGATTCATTGTTCCGCATTGGCTGGGCATCCCGGAATTTTTGGTACCAGAGACTTGGTTAGTCGGTCCTTTTGGTGGCCTACCTTGTCTCGCGATGTCAGGGAATTTGTGCAGTCCTGCGGGACTTGCTCTCGCTCCAAGCCTTGCTCTCGCTCTAGTGGTTTGTTGATGCCATTGCCTGTGCCCAAGAGACCATGGACCCATATCTCTATGGATTTCATTTCCGATCTTCCTGTTTCTCAGAGAATGACCACCATCTGGGTAATTTGTGATAGGTTTTCCAAAATGATACATCTTGTGCCATTACCTAAGTTGCCTTCCTCCTCTGAATTGGTGCCGTTGTTCCTTCAGCACGTGGTTCGTTTACACGGCATTCCTGAGAACATTGTGTCTGACAGAGGAGTCCAGTTTGTTTCCAGATTTTGGAGGACTTTTTGTTCTAAACTGGGTGTTCAATTGTCTTTCTCCTCGGCATTTCATCCTCAGACCAATGGTCAAACTGAGAGAACAAACCAGACATTGGAGACTTATCTAAGATGCTTTGTGTCTGCTGATCAGGATGACTGGGTCTCTTTTTTGCCTTTGGCTGAGTTTGCTCTTAATAATAGGGCTAGCTCTGCCACTTTGATGTCTCCATTTTTCTGTAATTCTGGGTTTCACCCTCGATTTTCTTCAGGACAGACGGAGGCTTCTGTCTGTCCAGGTGTTGACTCTGTTGTTGAGCGTATGCAGCAGATTTGGGACCAGGTAGTGGAGAGGTTGTCCTTCTCTCAGGAGAAGGCCCAGCGGTTTGCTAACCGGCATAGGACTGATGGTCCTCGGTTTAGAGTGGGGGACTTGGTCTGGTTGTCCTCAAAGAATATTCCTATGAGAGTAGCATCTCCTAAATTTAAGCCTAGGTTCATTGGACCTTATAAGATCATGGAGATTATTAATCCTGTTTCTTTTCGTTTGCTTCTTCCAGGGACATTTAAGATCCATAACGTGTTCCACAAGTCCTTGTTGAAGAGGTTTGTTGAGCCAGTGGTTCCTGCTGCTGTGCATCCTGACCCTGTTTTGGTTGAGGGCAATCTGGAGTATGTGGTTGAGAAAATATTGGATTCTCGTTTTTCTAGACGAAGACTCCAGTATTTGGTTAAATGGAGAGGTTATGGTCAGGAAGATAATTCTTGGGTGTTTGCTTCGGACATCCATGCTAGGAGACTTATCCGTGCGTATCATAGAACTCATCCTGACCGACCTGGTTGCTCAAATGAGGGTTCGGTGACCCCTCCTCAAGGGGGGGGTACTGTTGTGAATGGGTTTGAGATGAGTTCTGAGCAGAGCCTCCCTCTGGTGGTTACAAGCGGTACTAGTGAGGATTGTGAAGACTGGGAATCAGGTGTTACTGATTGGTCTTATTTAAGGGAATCATTTTCCCATCAGGGTTGCCGGTGATCAATTGTTCTGGTCTGAATCCTTCTTTCCAGTTTCCCTTGTAGCCTGCTGTGTCGTGTCTGCATCTCCTGCTATCAGATAAGACAATTTCTTATTTTGTGTTTTTGCTATATTTTTGCATTTGGTCCTGCACTTCTGTGGGGGCCTTCTGGGTCCCCTCTGGGGGCTTTTGCCCTCTCAGTTTAGTTCAGCCACTGTGTTTTGTACTTTTGCTTTTTCCAGTTTTTTCAGTGGCTGCTGTTTTTGTTACACCAGAGAACTAATTTAGGTGGTAGAGGTCGTGTGATCTCAGGTGATTTTGAAATTAGTAGAGTTGGTGTTTTTCAGGGTTTTCTGGGATTGCAGTAAGTACCCTTCCTGTCCTTTTCTATTTAGATAGTTTGGGCCCCAGCGTTTGCTCATACTATTTTCTTTCTGTGTCAGTATTTCCTCTTGTCTAACCGCCATTACATGTTTGGGGGCTTTCTATTATCTTTGGGGTTCTGCTCCGGGGCAGATAGCTTTCCTATTTCTATCTTTAGGTGTAGTTAGTTTCTCAGGCTGTGACGAGGCGTCTAGGACCAACGTAGGAACGCTCCACGGCTGCCTCTAGTTGCGGTGGTTAGTCAGGGTACTGCAATCTCATAGATTCCAACTGCTCTGGTGTATTTCCTTTTTTGCCTGCACTCCTCAGCTACCGTAACATAACAAGCAACTCTAAGTGCATGGACAAGGCAGTTGAAACAGCTGTCACTGGTGTGTCAGATGCAACAGACTGTCGCTCTGCATCTGGCTGCATGTCTCTGTGTTTGGTATTACAGATGCCTCCTTAATCCTTCTGACTCATGGAACCAGCAGCAACCTCCCTCCTGCTCTAGCTGACACACCTGGACCTGTGTGTTTATAAAACCCCAGTCTGCTGCAGAGAGTCGCTAGCGAT
>JARQOD010009451.1:0-31306 GCA_033576555.1 Oophaga sylvatica
GAGATGATTGAGACAGAGATGATGGAGACAGAGATGATAGAGCCAGAGATGATGGAGACAGAGATGATAGAAATGTGACACATAGACAACGCATGCGCCAAAACAACCCAAACGCATGCAAAAACGCATGAAATCGCAGACAAACGCTGGTTTTTTTTGTCGAAATGCGCATGCTGATGCGACTAAATATCGCAGCGTTTATAAGCGTTTGCATGCGTTTTTTTAATGCGCTGCTTGTGCGCTCGAAACGCATCGCTAAAAAACGCAAGTGTGAAAGTAGCCTACCCACAAAACATAACCTATCCAGATACCCTCATCAATACTCACTCAGAGGCCTGCGGAGCTGGGCCCGGATGCTGGCGACCCTATCGCGTGAGCGATATCGCAGGTCCGCCAGCTTCTTCCTGATTTGTGCTCCGGTCCGCCGCACATTAAATCTTCTCTGCAGGCCCCGCTGGATCCTCTGCAGGCATACCCTTTTGTGGCGCATTGGATGCGCCACAGGTAGCCTGCAGTGGTAGTCCCAGAGGTCCGTGTTCTTTATGAGATAACGGACCTCCTCGTCTGTCCATTTTGGGCCGCGCTGTCTGTGTCTCGCCGCCGCCATTGCCGCCATCACAAACAACAGAGCATTGGGCGACGCCAGCGCCATGACGTCACAGCGTGCGCACGTTATGTGCGGCCGCACTCGCGACGCAAAACGGTTTTGCGATTGAAAATTGACCGCAGCAGCCATGCGCCAGCCAAGCACAGATATGAGATGCTGTTGCAATCGCAATACCACTTTATGGCTGGGGCTCGCGAATCACCTTGCAAATCACAATAGCTTTTTCCTTTACTGTTTGCATATCTGTGTAGCTGGTGAGTAGTCACATTGCGATCACAATGACGTCGCATATCTTTATGGCTGGGGCTCGCTAATCCCCTTTGCAAGTCACAATGGCTTTTTGCATAGCGTGAGTAGTCACTTTGCGATCACAATGACGTCGCATATCTTTATGGCTGGGGCTCGCTAATCCCCTTGCAAGTCACAATGGCTTTTTGCATAGCGTGAGTAGTCACATTGCGATCACAATGACGTCGCATATCTTTATGGCTGGGGCTCGCTAATCCCCTTGCAAATCACAATAGCTTTTTGCATATCTGTTTGCATATCTGTGTAGCTGTGTGTGAGTAGTCACATTGCGATCACAATGACGTCGCATATCTTTATGGATGGGGCTCGCTAATCCCCTTGCAAATCACAATAGCTTTTTGCATATCTGTTTGCATATCTGTGTAGCTGTGTCTGAGTAGTCACATTGCGATCATAATGACGTCGCATATCTGTGAATAGCTGTGATTCCCTGGTGAATGTTGACCTTTACCTCCCAAGAATTTTCAAATATATGTATAACAATTTTTTAATCTTTCATATTATGACTAAAATATATATATTATATATTTAAACTTTATATATGCAGCTGTGGTGTATTATCTGTTATATATCATTATAATGTTTGAACGCTAGTGAGACCATAGGCCCTTAAAATAATTGAAAATATTTGAAACTTTTTTCTTTATTTTTTTAACAATTAACTCCTATGACTGATGGTACTCCCATGAGCACGTGTGTGACAAGTAGATACAATGTAAAACAAAAAATAGACAACAAAAAAGCCTTTGAAAACATTTTAAAAACTACAGGTGCTGGTAACATGTCTCGTTGCCATCCCCATTACTCCCTCCCCACATCTCACCCATCATTAGCCCTTCTCCCATATTGGTAAAATAATTGAAAAAAACACGAATGCATTTTTAAAATAAAAATATTTTATTATCAAAACATTGTTAAAAAAAGGGTAAAGTAAAACATTCTCAAAATCAAACTAGACCTGATGCTGCCAACTCACTGCACCAGGCCCATAAAGTATTGGCAGTACTTGTCTCTGCTGGCCTTCGCATTGTCCTTGCTCCTGCCTTGATTGACAGGTTGAAGGCCTGCAATAGCGGGATCATTGTCACGCCATTCTCCGAGCACCACGTCACCATTGTTGTCCGAGTCCATGAAGCCTGGCGGACTGTAAGTACCAGCATCGCGTTTTCTTAGAAAATTGTGCAGCACACAACAGGCCAACACCACAGAGTCTATAGATTCCAGCTTCATGTTGATTGGTGTGTGGAAAACCCTGAAGCGGTTGGCCATTATGCCGAAGGCATTCTCCACAACGCGCCGTGCCCTAGACAGTCTGTAGTTAAAAATCCGCCTTTCCCCTGTCAAAGTCTTTTGTGGGTACGGTTTCACAAGATGCTCATGAAGGGGGAAGGCTTCATCGCCCACAAACACAAAGTTTAGGTTGGCGGTGGTGTCCATGTTGGTTGGCAAGTTAAGTTTATTATTAAACAACCGTTCACCAAAACTTGTGTGCTCCAAAACGCCACCGTCAGAAACCCTTCCATTAATGCCAACATTAACGTCAATAAATTCATAATTGGCATTAACAAGGGCCATGAGGATCACGCTGAAGTAGCCCTTGTAATTATGAAAAAAGGATCCGCTTTTGGCTGGTTGCGTGATCCTCACATGTTTGCCATCCAAGGCACCACCACAGTTTGGGAACTGCCAAATCCTTTCAAAATCAGAGGCAATAATTTGCCATTCCGCCACTGATTTGGGAAAAGGCATGTAGCTCCGTAGACTGCGGACGATGGCGTTGCATGTCTCCGGAATTAGTTCTCCAAGCAGTGACCGAGAAATTGCAGCAGAATATTGCAAATCCTTCATTGAACGTCCGGTTGCCAGAAATCGCAGCGTCACTGCCAAACGTTCCTCTGCTGAAACAGCTGCACGCATCCGGGTATCCTGCCGTTCAATGAGTGGCCTCACAGCTTCCAGTAGGAGCTTGAATGAATCCTCCGACATCCGTAGATAATTCCGGAAATCCTGCGGATTCTTCTCTTGCAACTCCCTCACTAAATGCATGTGTGAGAATTTGGACCTCTGCTCCAGCCATTCCCTGGTCCACATGCGACGCTTTCGCTTGGAGCGCCACTCTTCCACCCGCGCCTCTTCCTGACGATCTGCCTCCATTGACAGTGCAACTGCCACAATCACACGCTCCGCGGTGGACAGGTTCATTATGTGCAACCTGTACGGTAAAGAAGAGAAAAGTTAATTACTAATTAATTACTATTAATAAAGTGTTTAAACAAAATAAAATAAAGAATAGAATAAAAAATATATAAAAAAAAAATTAAACTTCTCTGTTAACATTTAATATACAGTTTACAAGTGTCTACGATGGGGGGTGTAAAATAAATAAAGCAGACGAAAAAAAAAAATAAGGTCAGGGTGTTAAATATATAAAGCAGACGAAAAAAAAAAAAAAAAAGGTCAGGGGTGTTAAATATATAAAGCAGACGAAAAAAAAAAAAATAAGGTCAGGGGTGTTAAATATATAAAGCAGACGAAAAAAAAAAAAATAAGGTCAGGGTGTTAAATAAATAAAGCAGACAAAAAAAAAATAAGGTTAAAAAACATTATCAAACAACATCACAAATAATATGTACCTTGAATCAAAATATCCCGAAGATCCAAATGAGGATGGATGGTGCTCTAGCGACTCAGACAGGATCGCAAAAACCCACCACTGCGCCACAAACAGGATCGCAAAACTCCGACACACGATACTATCCTCGCAACAACGCAAAAAGAGACCCAAAAGTGCTCTGGAAACAATGGATGGGGGCGCAGTTATTATAGCTGAGGTGATGTTGTGGTCACCAATCGGAGCTGTAGGGCGTTAACAAAAGAAAACAAAGTCCCGCCTGCGCCGCTGACTAATACGTCGCTAACGAGGTCGCACATCGTTCACAAAAGGTGCCAGACACAGCGATATAGCGTCACCAGCGGGACGCCAACGATCAAAATACGGTCCAGAACTCTAGTGAACGATCAGCGAGATCACAGCAGGGGCCACGTCGTTACTACATGCCACACACAACTACGTCGTTAACGAGATCGCTAAATAGTGACGTATTTTAGCGATCTCGTTAACAACCTTGTTTAGTGTGGCATACCCTTTAGGCCATTTTTGTGCATTGCAATGATGACTGCACGTGTTTCTTTAGAGATAACCATGGTTAATAGAAGAGAAACAATGATGCCAAGCACCAGTCTCCCTTTAAAGTGTCCAGTGGTGTCATTCTTACTTAATCATGACAGATTGATCTCCAGCCATGTCCTCATCAACACCCACACCTGTGTTAATGGAGCAATCACTGAAAAGAGGTTAGCTGGTCCTTTTAAGGCAGGGCTGCAATGATGTTGAAATGTGTTTTGGGGGATAAAGTTCATTTTCTAGCCAAATATTGACTTTGCAAGTAATTGCTGTTAAGCTGATCACTCTTTATAACATTCTGGAGTATATGCAAATTGCCATTAGAAAAAGTGAAGCAGTAGACTTTGTAAAAGTTAATATTTGTGTCATTCTCAAAACTTTTGGCCATGACTGTATACGCCGGTGGGGATACAGCAGCTACTGGGTCCGCAAGTCTACTCTCTCCCCGTAGGTCCACGAGTCTCCCAAGGGGGTGCTTCTCACGCACTTCTTCACAGCAGCGCCATCCTGTCATGTCTGACGTCCCGGAGGTGTGGGCATGCCGGTAACATATGAAGCAGCAGTAGCAGTCGTGTAGGCAAGCATTAGCCATCCGGTAAGTGGAGGTTGTGGGAGGCATGTATTTTGGCTGCACACACTGAAGCGTGCAGCACTGAAAACCCAGTCCGCCCGCAACCTCCACCTGACGTACGGCTACTGCTTGCTCCATATGTCACTGGCACGCAGCTACCTCTGGGACTCAATAGATGCACTGCTCTGCCGCGAAGGATGAGTTAAAAAAAACAAAACAAAACAGGGAAGAGAGACAGATCAGGGGAGAGGGGAAAACAGAATGGTGGAGGATACACGAGTCTAAGCCGAGAGGGGCACTTTCATGCAAAAAATAAAAAATTTGCTGAAAAAGTCAGCTTATACTCCAACATACGTTGTTTTGTTTCAAATAAACAATTAAGAAATTCTAAGTCTAGAAAGCTGAAAGACCCATGAAGAACATAGTACCGACTACCACTGTCCAATGTATGGTAACCTTCTAGTTGTCATAGCTGCAGACCTTTATATGGGGAGATCTGCATAGCAATGTTAAAAAATTCGGCCACTGATGCTCCAGCAGTGAGTGAAGTGGTGCAAAGCTTGAGTGGAATCTCAAAGTGTAATAAAGCACATGAAAAAGTAATTTTAATGAAATTCAACTAGAAATGGATCTTCCACAGATGTCATGTGTAAAAAGCAGAACTGCTGTAAGAAATTCCCCATTTACACATGAAAAAAATACTGTATCTTACAACAATGCTGCAGCTTACAATTTTTGGTCTTTTTAAAAATGTATCTATTATATTCTGAATTGGTACCACACCTCCACCCACATCTGACAAACAAGTTTACAGACATCGAATGTATGGGTGAAGTTTAGGGGTACCAAGAAAGCAGTTATCAGCATTAAACCCCCCTCCCAAATCAAAAGTCCACCATCATTCAACATGCCCACCACACAAGTGCTCCTTGGGAAGGTATTAACCCCTCATAACCCACCAGAGGTCCCCAACATCCAGTACAAGGTCACCCTCCCCAAAATCCACCCGCATAGGGAACCCTCAAAGCCAGCACAGGGTTCACCCCCCAAACCACACCAAGCAGGGTGGTCCATACGCAGTCAACACAAGGTCGAACCACCAACCCCACAGTGGTTCCCCTTAGCCAGCACCATGTCACCCCCAAAATCCTAAAAACAATGTGATGCCCCTGCAGCCAACACCAGGTCCCCTGAAATCCCACCACAGTGGTCCAATAGCCAGCGAGAGTTGCCACACACTAAAAGGGGTCAACGCCATGAGCAGCAGTTCACCCCAAAAGCCACAAGCAGGTCACCCTCAAATCACACCACAGGGGTCACCACAATAACCCGCAGCAGCTCGCCCCTACTAAAAAGGGTCCCCTCAATAGCCAGCAGCAGATGGCCCACCCAAATCCCACCACAAGCAGGTCACCTCCCAAACCCCACCACAGGGTTCCCCCACCCCGAATAGCCAGCAGCAGGTCATCCACCACAAACCCCACAAGCAGGTTGCCCTCAAATCCTACCACAGGGGTCCCCCAATAACCAGCAGCAGGTCACCCCTCCAAACACCACAAGCAGGTCGCCCCCACAAAAAGGGGTCCCACCTGAGCAGATCACCAAAAAACCCCACCACAGGGTTACCCAACCTCCCCCCTCCCAAAAGCCTGCAGCAGGTTACCCTCAAACCCAAGCAGGTTGCCCTCAAATCCTACCAGAGTGGTCCCCCCCATTAACCAGCAGCAGGTGCCCCCCAGAAACCAAAAGCAGGTCACCCACCATTAAAAGGGGTCCCCACCCATAAGCAGAAGGCGACGATCAAACCCTAACCACATGGGTCCCCCAATAGCCAGCAGAAGGTGCCCCCCCATTAAAAGGGGTCCCAACCCATAAGCAGCAGGTCACTCAAACCCTACCACAGGGGTACCCCAAATAGCCAGCAGCAGGTCACCCCTCCAAATCCCACAAGCAGGTCACCCCCCACTAAAAGGGGTCCAACCTGAGCAGGTCACCAAAACACCCCATCACAGGGTTCCCCAACCTCCCCCCCCCAAAAGCCTGCAGCAGATCACCCTCACACTCCACAAGCAGGTCACCACAAATCCTACCACAGGGGTCCCCCCCAATAGCCAGCAGCAGGTTGCGCCCAAAAACCAACCACAAGCAGGTCACCCACCACTAAAAGGGGTCCCACCTGAGCAGTTCACCCACAAATAACACCACAGGGGTCCCCCCAATAGCCATTAAAAGGGGTACCCACCCACACACAACAGGTCACCCTCAAATCCTACAATAGGGGTTCCCCCCAATAGCCAGCAGCAGGTTGCGCCCCAAAACCCCACCACAAGCAGGTCACCCACCACTAAAAGGGGTCCCACCTGAGCAGGTCACCCACAAATCACACCACAGGGGTCCTGCCAATAACCAGCAGCAGGTCGCCCACCACTAAAAGGGGTCCCACCTGAGCAGGTCACCCACAAGCAGGTGGCCCCCAAAACCCCACCACAAGCAGGTCACCCACAATTCCCATCACAGGTCGCCCCACACTAAAAGGGGTCCACACCATAAGCAGGTCACCCACAAATCCCACCACAGGGGTCCCTTAATACCCAGATCGCCCCCAAACCCCACTACAAGCATGTCGCCCCCACTAAAAAAGGTCCCCCGTGAGCAGGTCACACACAAATCACACCACAGAGGTCCTAACAATAGCCAACAGCAGGTGGCCCCCCAAACCCCACCACAAGCAGGTCACCCACAATTCCATCACAGGTGTCCCCCAATAACCAGCAGCAGGTCGCCACACACTAAAATGGGTCCACACCATAAGCAGGTCACCCCCAAATCCCACAAGCAGGTCACCCACAAATCACACCACAGGGGTCCCGCCAATAACCATCAGCAGCAGGTTGCCCACCACTAAAAGGGGTCCCACCTGAGCAGGTCACCCACAAATCCCACCACAGGGGTCCCTTAATAGCCAGATCGCCCCCCAAACCCCACCACAAGCATGTCACCCCCCACTAAAAAAGGTCCCCCGTGAGCAGGTCACACACAAATCACACCACAGAGGTCCTACCAAAAGCCAACAGCAGATGGCCCCCTAAACCCCACCACAAGCAAGTCACCTCCCAAAACCCACCACAGGAGTCCCCCAAATAGTCTGATGCAGGTTGCACCCCCCATATAACACCACAAGCAGGTCACCTCCCATTAAAAGGGGTCCGCACCCATAAGCAGCATGTCACCTCAAATACTACCACAGGGGTCCCCCCCCCAATAACCAGCAGGTCAACCACCACTAAAACGGGTCCCACCTGAGCAGGTCACCCACAAATCCCACCACAGGGGTCGCTTAATACCCAGATCGCCCATAACCAGCAGCAGGTCACCCACGACTAAAAGGGGTCCCACCTGAGCAGGTCACCCACAAATCCCACTGCAAGGGTCCCTTAATAGCCAGATCGCCCCCCAAACCCACCACAAGCATGTCGCCCCACACTAAAAAAAGGTCCCTCGTGAGCAGGTCACACACAAATCATACCACAGAGGTCCTACCAATAGCCAAAAGCAGGTGGCCCCCCAAAACCCCACCACAAGCAGGTCACCCACAATTCCCATCACAGGTGTCCCCCAATAACCAGCAGCAGGTCGCCACACACTAAAATGGGTCCACACCATAAGCAGGTCACCCCCAAATCCCACAAGCAGGTCACCCACAAATCACACCACAGGGGTCCCGCCAATAACCAGCAGCAGGTCGCCCACCACTAAAAGGGGTCCCACCTGAGCAGGTCACCACAAATCCCACCACAGGGGTCCGTTAATAGCCAGATCGCCCCCCAAACCCACCACAAGCATGTCACCCCCACTAAAAAAGGTCCCCCGTGAGCAGGTCACACACAAATCACACCACAGAGGTCCTACCAAAAGCCAACAGCAGATGCCCCCCCCACAAACCCCACCACAAGCAAGTCACCTCCCAAAACCCACCACAGGAGTCCCCCAAATAGTCTGATGCAGGTTGCACCCCCATATAACACCACAAGCAGGTCACCTCCCATTAAAAGGGGTCCGCACCCATAAGCAGCATGTCACCCTCAAATACTACCACAGGGGTCCCCCCAATAACCAGCAGCAGGTCAACCACCACTAAAAGGGGTCCCACCTGAGCAGGTCACCCACAAATCCCACCACAGGGGTCGCTTAATACCAAGATCGCCCATAACCAGCAGCAGGTCACCCACGACTAAAAGGGGTCCCACCTGAGCAGGTCACCCACAAATCCCACTGCAAGGGTCCCTTAATAGCCAGATCGCCCCCCAAACCCACACACAAGCATGTCGCCCCACACTAAAAAAAGGTCCCTCGTGAGCAGGTCACACACAAATCAAACCACAGAGGTCCTACCAATAGCCAAAAGCAGGTGGCCCCCCAAAACCCCACCACAAGCAGGTCACCCACAATTCCCATCACAGGTGTCCCCCAATAACCAGCAGCAGGCCGCCACACACTAAAATGGGTCCACACAATAAGCAGGTCACCGGCAAATCCCACAAGCAGGTCACCCACAAATCACACCACAGGGGTACCCCAAATAGCCAGCAGCAGGTCACCCCTCCAAACCCCACAAGCAGGTCACCCGCCACTAAAAGGGGTCCAACCTGAGCAGGTCACCAAAACACCCCACCACAGGGTTCCCCAACCTCCCCCCCTCCCAAAGCCTGCAGCAGGTCACCCTCACACTCCAGAAGCTGGTCGCCCTCAAATCCTACCACAGGGTCCCCCCAATAGCCAGCAGCAGGTTGCGCCCAAACCCCACCACAAGCAGGTCACCCACCACTAAAGGCGAACCACCTGAGCAGGTCACCCACAAATCACACCACAGGGGTCCCGCCAATAACCAGCAGCAGGTCGCCCACCACTAAAAGGGGTCCCACCTGAGCAGGTCACCCACAAGCAGGTGGCCCCCCAAAACCCCACCACAAGCAGGTCACCCACAATTCCTATCACAGGTCGTCCCACACTAAAAGTGGTCCACACCTGTCATGGGTGCATCGCCACGAAGATTGTCGCGATTGCACATTCTGACTTCTCGCAGCTGAGTTGCTGTTTCTTTGTGTTTGGTAATGAGGGAGTTAATTTTACCTAGCTCTTTGCTAAGACTAGGTCCAGCCTCGCCCGGCTGCTTTTGATTATGTTCTAATTAGCTTCCTTTATATAGCTGCCAGTCTGCTGGTTAGATGCCGGTGAAAGCATTCATACAGACTGCAGATAGGATCGGTTCTGAGAAGACTTAAGCTAAGAGCTCCTTTGTTGTTTCTCCTCTCCTTGCTTATAGTTTATCTCCTAGACCTTTGGTGTTCCCTCTGTGTTTTAATGTTGTATGCAAGACAGTATTTACTTTATCCCCTGTCTGTCTCGTTTGTCTATACTGTTTGTTAACCTTTACCTGTCCATTCCCTATGGTGGTAATCAGGGTCCTTCTAAGGACTAGATTACAGTGGTCAGGGATTTATAGGAGACAGGGTTTACGCTGGTGGCCTGGACCTCTGTACCATTAACAGTACCTCCAGGTAGAGGGACTAGTCAGGACCCCAGTTTAGGGTCAGCATAGACCCCGGTCCATCTCTAGCCAGAGACAGCGTGAAAAGGATTCAGTATTGACCCACAGGATATTATGTCAGGTAATACTATGCTATATATACATGTTAATGTTACCTATTTATATGTTATATAGAATGTTGTCCCACTTGATAGATTACTGACATTATATATTTATACATCTGCTAGACAGCGTGACATTTTCACCGGCCTAACTATAGATTCTCCCCAGCTACCATGGATCCAGTAGCCCAGCTTGCCCTGCAGTTGCAGAAATTGTCCATGGAGTTTACGGACATTAAGTCCAAGGTTTTGTCCACCCCGGAGCAAACCAGATCTGAACCTAAGGTTGCTCTCCCGGACAGGTTCACTGGTGGGCGGGACAAATTTTTTACCTTCCGGGAGGCATGTAAATTGTACTTTCGGCTACGGCCTCGGTCATCGGGGAGTGAGGAGCAGAGGGTGGGAATTGTCATCTCGCTCTTTACAAGGGGACCCTCAATCCTGGGCGTTCTCTCTTCCTCCGGGCTCCCCGGCCCTCCAGTCAGTAGATCGATTTTTTGCTGCCCTGGGGCTGGTGTATGATGACCCGGATCGGGTCTCCCTTGCTGAAACAAAGTTACGTAGGATACAGCAGGGAGATCGTCCGGCGGAGGAATTTTCTTCTGAGTTCCGTAGATGGGCCACAGATACTCAGTGGAATGACCCAGCTCTTAGGAGCCAGTTTTGTCAAGGGTTATCTGACAAATTAAAAGATGTTTTGGCTCAGTATGATTCTCCTCCTTCACTGGAGGCTGCTATGGCCATTGCTATTCGTATTGATAGACGGCTTCGGGGGAGGTGCGAGGTAACTCCGCCCCCTGTTATTACTCCACCCACTACTAAAGTCCCTTATATGGAGGTTCCCCTGGTCTGTTCTGAGGAACCTATGCAGTTGGGTGGGACATCATTTTGTAGGAGGGAATCGGCGGTGCGCCGCAAGACAAGAAGGTGTTTCTTCTGCGGGAGAGAGGGACATTTTGTTGGGGGGTGTCCCTCCCGTGCCTCATTGAGCAAAAAAGTCACCGAAAAACTGTTAATCCCAGGTTGTGTGGTGGATGACAACCTGGGAGTAGGTATTTCGTCCCCAGGTCCGTCTCAATTTCTCGTGCCTGCGGAGGTGGTGGTTGGTGCGAGAGTTGAGAGGATTTCTGTTCTTCTTGATAGTGGGTCTGGGGCTAATATGGTGGACGCTCGGTTTGCCCAGGTGCAAAGTATGCAACTGAGTGTATTGGCCAAACCGATCCCTATACTTTCTATTGACGCCAGACCTCTCGGTCAAGGTAGCTTTGTACAAGCTGTTCATAACATAGACCTTCGAGTAGGGGCAATACATAAAGAACAGTTGTCTTGTTATGTGTTGGAGGGTCTTCCTACTCCTATTGTGTTGGGACTTCCCTGGTTGGCTAAACATAACCCAGTGATTGATTGGCAATCCAGAAAGATAAGCCAGTGGGGTGAATTTTGCAAGAATAACTGCATGAACACGGTCATCGGTGCGGTCGTGCCTAGGACTTTGCCTCCTTTTCTGGAGGACTTTGGGGAGATGTTCTCAGAGGAGGGGTGTCAAAAGTTACCTCCTCATCGCACGTATGACTGCTCAATAAAATTGCTTCCTGATGCCTTATCTCGTAGTTTCCCAGGGGCCGGAAAGACGGATGACCCGGTTCCTATCCTTCAGGAAGGAGTGGTGGTGTCGGCTGTGTGCTCTGAGCTTGAGGAGGAGGTGTTGGAGGCTCAGGGGGACGCCCCTGTAGGACCTCCAGGGAAACTGTTTGTTCCTAATCAGTTAAGACAAAAAGTTATCGAGGCACATCATAGTTCTGCTTTAGCAGGACATCCAGGGAGTAAAGCAACTGTGGATCTCCTTTCTCGCCGGTTTTGGTGGCCTAACTTAAATAAAGAGGTAATAACTTTTGTCGCGTCCTGTGGAGTTTGTGCTCGCTCTAAGACCCCACATACCCGTCCATCTGGGGTTCCTGAGGAGGAACGATTCTCATCGTCACTTGCTTCAGTTTGGAGAGGAGTGCTGAATGGTCTGAGTGCTATGGGGAACTGTTTCAAGCGGAGGTCTGATAGGAGGAGAGTGTCTGGTCCGGACCTAGGTGTGAACGATCTGGTGTGGTTGTCTACCAAGAATATAAAACGCAAAGTTCCCTCCTGGAAACTGGGTCCCAGGTTCATCGGTCCATACAGGATCAGTTCTATAATTAATCCTGTGGCATTTCGTCTGGACCTCCCTCCTACGTTTAAAATCCATAATGTATTCCACAAATCGTTGCTTAAGAGGTACGTGGCGCCAGTTATACCGTCACTTCTACCTCCTCCTCCAGTGGTGGTCAATGGTAACTTAGAATTTCAAGTGTTGAAGATCATTGACTCACGTCTGAATCGCCGGTCCCTTCAGTATTTGGTTCATTGGAAGGGATATGGTCCTGAGGAGAGGATGTGGGTCTCTGCGTCTGAGATTAACGCAGATCGATCGGTTCGGACCTTCCACACGACTTACCCGGACAGACCTGGCCCTGAGGGTCCGGAGGCCCCTCGTAGAAGGGGGGGTACTGTCATGGGTGCATCGCCACGAAGATTGTCGCGATTGCACATTCTGACTTCTCGCAGCTGAGTTGCTGTTTCTTTGTGTTTGGTAATGAGGGAGTTAATTTTACCTGGCTCTTTGCTAAGACTAGGTCCAGCCTCGCCCGGCTGCTTTTGATTATGTTCTAATTAGCTTCCTTTATATAGCTGCCAGTCTGCTGGTTAGATGCCGGTGAAAGCATTCATACAGACTGCAGATAGGATCGGTTCTGAGAAGACTTAAGCTAAGAGCTCCTTTGTTGTTTCTCCTCTCCTTGCTTATAGTTTATCTCCTAGACCTTTGGTGTTCCCTCTGTGTTTTAATGTTGTATGCAAGACAGTATTTACTTTATCCCCTGTCTGTCTCGTTTGTCTATACTGTTTGTTAACCTTTACCTGTCCATTCCCTATGGTGGTAATCAGGGTCCTTCTAAGGACTAGATTACAGTGGTCAGGGATTTATAGGAGACAGGGTTTACGCTGGTGGCCTGGACCTCTGTACCATTAACAGTACCTCCAGGTAGAGAGACTAGTCAGGACCCCAGTTTAGGGTCAGCATAGACCCCGGTCCATCTCTAGCCAGAGACAGCGTGAAAAGGATTCAGTATTGACCCACAGGATATTATGTCAGGTAATACTATGCTATATATACATGTTAATGTTACCTATTTATATGTTATATAGAATGTTGTCCCACTTGATAGATTACTGACATTATATATTTATACATCTGCTAGACAGCGTGACAACACCATAAGCAGGTCACCCACTAATCCCACAACAGGGGTCGCTTAATACCCAGATCGCCCATAACCAGCAGCAGGTGGCCCCCCAAAACCCCACCACAAGCAGGTCACCCACAATTCCCATCACAGGTCGCCCCACACTAAAAGTGGTCCACACCATAAGCAGGTCACCCACTAATCCCACAACAGGGGTCGCTTAATACCCAGATCGCCCATAACCAGCAGCAGGTGGCCCCCCAAAACCCCACCACAAGCAGGTCACCCACAATTCCCATCACAGGTCGTCCCACACTAAAAGGGGTTCACACCATAAACAGGTCACCCACAAATCCCACCACATGGGTCCCTTAATAGCCAGATCGCCCCACAAACCCCACCACAAGCATGTCGCCCACCACTAAAAAAAAGGTCCCCCATGAGCAGGTCACACAAATCACACCAGAGGTCCTACCAATAGCCAACAGCAGGTGGCCCCAAAACCCCACCACAAGCAGGTCACCCACAATTCCCATCACAGGTCGCCCCACACCATAAGAAGGTCACCCACTAATCCCACAACAGGGGTCGCTTAATACCCAGATCGCCAAAACCAGCAGCAGATCACCCACCACTAAAAGGGGTCCCACCTGAGCAGGAGGTCACCCACAAATCCCACCACAGGGGTCCCTTAATACCCAGATCGCCCCCAAATCCCACTACTAGCATGTCGCCCCCACTAAAAAAAGGTCCCCCGTGAGCAGGTCACACACAAATCACACCACAGAGGTCCTACCAATAGCCAACAGCAGGTGGCCCCCCAAACCCCACCACAAGCAAGTCACCCACAACTCCCACCACAGGTGTCCCCCAATAACCAGCAGCAGGTCGCCACACAGTAAAAGGGGTCCACACCATAAGCAGGTCACCCCCAAATCCCATAAGCAGGTCACCCACAAATCACACCACAGGGGTCCCGCCAATAACCAGCAGCAGGTCGCCCACGACTAAAAGGGGTCCCACCTGAGCAGGTCACCCACAAACCCCACCACAGGGGTCCCTTAATAGCCAGATCGCCCCCCAAACCCCACCACAAGCATGTCGCCCCCCACTAAAAAAGGTCCCCCGTGAGCAGGTCACACACAAATCACACCACAGAGGTCCTACCAATAGCCAACAGCAGGTGGCCCCCCCAAACCCCATCACAAGCAGGTCACCCACAACTCCCACCACAGGTGTCCCCCAATAACCAGCAGCAGGTCGCCACACACTAAAAGGCGTCCCCCGTGAGCAGGTCACCCCCAAATCCCATAAGCAGGTCACCCACAAATCACACCACAGGGGTCCCGCCAATAACCAGCAGCAGGTCACCCACAACTCCCACCACAGGTGTCCCCCAATAAACAGCAGCAGGTCGCCCACCACTAAAAGGGGTCCCACCTGAGCAGGTCACCCACAAACCCCACAAGCAGGTCACCCACAAATCCCACCACAGGGGTCCCCCAATAACCAGCAGCATGTGGCCCCCCCAAACCCCACCACAAGCAGGTCACCCACAATTCCCATCACAGGTGTCCCCCAATAACCAGCAGCAGGTCACCCACCACTAAAAGGCGTCCCCCATAAGCAGATCACACCACAGAGGTTACACCAATAGTCAGCAGCAGGTGGCCCACCAAAATACCACCCCAAAACCACCACAGGACTCCCACAAATAGCCTAATGCAGGTCGCACCCCCAAATCCCACCACAAGAAGGTCACCCCCCATTAAAAGGGGTCCACACCCATAGCAGCAGATCACCCTCAAATCCTACCTCAGCCAGCAGCAGGTTACCTCCCCACACTCAGGTCACCACACCAAACCCCACCTTAGGGGTCCCCCCAGCAGCAGGTTCCCAACCACATGCAAGTCACCCCCAAGTCCCACCACCGAGGTCCCCCCAAAGCCCTCTGGTACTGGCGTGCTACTTCATTACCCCCAACTTCCACCACAGGAGGGTCGCACGCTAATACATACTGTAATACAAACCCTGAACCCTAAATTCCGGGTCCCCCCTGAACCCTCACCCCCAAAATGCCACCACAGGGTAGCACCTACTAACCTCTATGAGCCACGGCGTGTAATGGCGTCCTGGCTTGCTGCTTCATGCCTTGCTAAACTAGAACACGCCTCCTCAGTACACGCCCACAACACGTGACCGAAATGACGTCACACCGGGCAGGAGCCCATACGGTCTAGCATTTACCCTGAGAGAACCTGCACTCAATAAAGTAACCCGTTACCACAATCGTGTCAGAGGCATAAACGAGAAATAGAACATATACCTGACAGGAGCCCGTACAGTATGTATCTACAATAATATATTCCTGACAGGAGCCCGTACAGTCTATATCTACAGTAATATCTACCTGACAGGAGCCCGTACAGTCTATATCTACAATAATATATACCTGACAGGAGTCCATACAGTCTATATCTACAGTAATATATACCTGACAGGAGCCCGTACAGTCTGTATCTACAGTAATATATAACTGACAGGAGCCCGTACAGTCTGTATCTACAGTAATATATACCTGGCAGGAGCCTGCAGAGTCTATATCTACAGTAATATATACCTGACAGGAGCCCGTAGTCTATATCTACTGTAATATATACCTGACAGGAGCCCGTAGTCTATATCTACAGTAATATATACCTGACAGGAGACCATACAGTCTATATCTACAGTAATATATACCTGACAGGAGCCCGTACAGTCTATATCTACAATAATATATTCCTGACAGGAGCCCGTAGTCTATATCTACAGTAATATATACCTGACAGGAGCCCGTAGTCTATATCTACAGTAATATATAACTGACAGGAGACCATACAGTCTATATCTACAATAATATATAGCTGACAGGAGCCCGTACAGTCTATATCTACAATAATATATTCCTGACAGGAGCCCGTAGTCTATATCTACAGTAATATATACCTGACAGGAGCCCGTAGAGTCTATATCTACAGTAATATATACC
Source organism: Oophaga sylvatica (assembly GCA_033576555.1). Taxonomy (NCBI): domain Eukaryota; kingdom Metazoa; phylum Chordata; class Amphibia; order Anura; family Dendrobatidae; genus Oophaga; species Oophaga sylvatica. The sequence goes on from JARQOD010009451.1 coordinate 16,624, forward strand.
TGACAGGAGACCATACAGTCTATATCTACAGTAATATATATCTGACAGGAGCTCGTACAGTCTATATCTACAGTAATATATATCTGACAGGAGCCCGTACAGTCTATATCTACAGTAATATATACCTGACAGGAGCCCATACAGTCTATATCTACAGTAATATATACCTGACAGGAGCCCGTACAGTCTATATCTATAATAATATATACCTGACAGGAGCCCGTGCAGTCTGTATCTACAGTAATATATACCTGACAGAAGCCCGTACAGTCTATATCTACAATAATATATACCTGACAGGAGCCCGTACAGTCTGTATCTACAGTAATATATACCTGACAGGAGCCCATACAGTCTATATCTACAATAATATATACCTGACAGGAGCCCATACAGTCTATATCTACAGTAATATATACCTGACAGGAGCCCATACAGTCTATATCTACAGTAATATATACCTGACAGGAGCCCGTACAGTCTGTATCTACAGTAATATATACCTGACAGGAGCCCATACAGTCTATATCTACAATAATATATACCTGACAGGAGCCCGTACAGTCTGTATCTACAGTAATATACCTGACAGGAGCTCGTACAGTCTATATCTACAGTAATATATACCTGACAGGAGCCCGTACAGTCTATATCTACAGTAATATATACCTGACAGGAGCCCATACAGTCTGTATCTACAGTAATATATACCTGACAGGAGCCCGTAGAGTCTATATCTACAGTAATATATACCTGACAGGAGCTCGTACAGTCTATATCTACAGTAATATATACCTGACAGGAGCCTGTACAGTCTATATCTACAGTAATATATACCTGACAGGAGCCCATACACTCTATATCTACAGTAATATATAGCTGACAGGAGCTCGTACAGTCTATATCTACAGTAATATATACCTGACAGGAGCCCGTACAGTCTATATCTACAGTAATATATACCTGACAGGAGCCCGTACAGTCTATATCTACAGTAATATATACCTGAAAAAACAAATAACTACCTGCGCCTCTACACCAATAAATGCAAAAGAAATGTCCCCACAAAGTGAAAAACTGCTGGATGAGTGGCGATGCAATTGTGACAGAATTGTTTGGCTGGCATACATAAAAGTGTTGGTGTAGAACACTTACTGTCACAACAGCAGAGGGCTGGATTGAAGAAGAGGAAGTCCTGGCTCAGTACAGATGGTGATCGGACCGCGCGCCCAGATCAGGCAAGCCGAATGTGCCGGGGCAGGGAGCGTCCTCCCTGTTGCTGGAACAACTAAGCTGGACTGGGAAACACGGAGTCCGGAAGTAGCGCGGCGTCCTCAGGCCACGAGGCGCCGCTAGTACGAGATGGACAGGACGGGGGCGGGACAAAAAATAAGTGACGTCACCGTGGTACGAGAGGCAGGAAGGGTCAAAAATCGTTCCAACGCGTTTCGAAGGTACACGGACCTTCTTCGTCAGGGATCGAGACCCATAGCAGAGCCTGCCTTATGTACCTTTGACAAACCCCCGCCCTCTCGCCATGTGACAGTAAACCAAAGAAAGAATAATGATTGCTGCACTATGTGTTTACAGAGAAAACAGCAAGGAGTAATAAAACAGAAAAGTGTGCAAAGAAAAGGGTGAATAAGTAATGTTTACATCTATGTGTATGGCATTGCCTGAATGATACCTTAAAAGTAAAAAATCTTTATTTGGTTAAAATAGGAAAAGACCTAAAAATATATATATATTTAATAGAGCCCTTAATGAATCCATAGATGTATATGTATGTGCACAAACACTTAATGAGGGTTAAATCGATATTATAATGTATTACCGTAATTAACAAATTCACTAACTGGCTCGCACATTACAAAATAAATAAATTGGGGTAAAGTAAAATAAACTAAAATAAACCATGCAAGTTGTGAGGAAGTAAGATAGTAATCATAGAACTAATCTCACAAATAGTGGAGCTTTAAAATATTTTTCATAAAAATACACTTGCATGCGTATGTTCATTATTCAGCCTAATACATGACTACGGCTAAAAAGTACTAAAAACCACCCCCTACCCCCCATATTCGTACAGGGGTAAGGCGTGAATGACATAATGCGACACAGGTTCTGATTGATGACTTAAGGAAACGCATATAATTCTATCTCGTGGTTTAACCCAGTAGGGGCCAGGCTATCCAGGGTGAAAATCCATTGGGATTCCACCCTAGACATTTTTCTAATGTAATCCCCACCCCTCTTATTTTTATGGATAACCTGTATGCCACAGAAATGAATACCCCGAACAGATCTACTGTGGCATTCAAAAAAGTGTCTAGAGAGGGGGTGACCTAAAAAGCCCTTTTTGATGTTGTTAAAATGTTCCCTTAAACGGTCACGGAGCCTGCGTTTTGTACGCCCAACATATATTTTGCCACAAGGGCACTGAATTAGATAAATGACTCCCGCGGTAGAACATGTAATAAAGTCTCTAATCTCGAATTGTTGTTTATTATGTGCATCTAGAAATATAGTCTGCCTAGTTTTCTGGAAGTGGGTCTCAATGCAACATAAACAAGTACCACAGGTACAAAACCTTTAGAAGAGGTGGCTAGTGGTATGCAAGATCCATCCTTAACGGTGGGAGCAATCAGGTTACCCAGAGTTTGGGCCTTCCTAAAAATAAATTTGGATGGGGTGCCAAAAATTCACCAATTTTTCTATCCCCCTGAAGGATAAACCAATATTTAGATATTATGTTTCTAAATTGTTTATAATTGTGATGGAACTGGGTAACAATAGGTAAATCCCCGATTTGTTCTATAATAGAGGGTGAGCGAGTAGTCTCGGGTTGATCCTTGTGGACCAGACTATCCCTAGGTAATTGCTCAACTTCTTTTTTATTTTTTTGTAACAATGACATAGGATAGCCTTTTTCTATAAACTGTTGTGTTAAATAATCGGTTTCCTGATGGTAGTCCTGAATTTTCGAGCAATTACGTCTCACTCTTGTAAATTGGCCCTTGGGAATACTGGTTAGCCAAATAGGAAGATGACAGCTACTGATGTCAATGTAACTATTAGCATCTACTTCTTTACGATGACATTTGGTACAGATGGTCTCCTTCTCAATAAATATTTCCAGATCCAAAAAGTTGACATTAGTTGTACTGATGGTAGACGTGAATTCCAGGCCAAACGGGTTAGTGTTAAGGTTAGAGATGAACCTGTTAAGGCCTTCTAATGGACCTTCCCAGATAAATAGGACGTCATCGATAAATCTACGCCACATGACCAAACCAGGATATAGTTGGCCAGACTGAAAGATATATGACTCCTCCCACTTGGCTACATACAGGTTCGCGTAGCTAGGGGCAAAGCGGGTACCCATGGCAGTTCCCCAGGTTTGCAGGTAGAACTGGCCTTCATATGTAAAATAATTATGGTGTAGAATGAAGCGAATACAATCAATAATAAACCTAATTTGTGCCTCTTTATGAATCCCCAATTTTCTGAGGAAATGTTCAGATGCTTCGCACCCCTTCTGGTGGTCAATTATGGTGTAAAGTGATTTGATATCAAGAGTGCCGAGTATGAAGCCCTTTTTCCAAGGAATTTCCCCGAGGGCCTGTAATGTATGACTGGTGTCCTTGAGGTACGCTGGAACCAGGGCCAGGCATTTTTGGAGATAAGTGTCCACATATCTAGAAAGGTTTGAAGTAAGGCAATTAATGCCTGAAATTATTGGCCTCCCTGGTGGGCATTCTTGGTTTTTGTGTAGTTTAGGAATGTGGTAGAATACTGCTACACTTGGAGTTTTATTCATAACAAATTGAAACTCTTTGTTGTTTAATATGCCATCATACTTGCCCTTTGAGGTTAGGATGTCAAGATATTGGATATATTTGATGGTTGGATTGGAGCTCAATTTCTTGTATGTTTGTGTGTCACCAAGCAACCTCAATGACTCAGCATGATACATTGATTTATTGAGTATAACTATGCCCCCTCCTTTGTCTGCTGGCGTATAATAATATTATTATTATTTTGGAGGTTTTGTATGGCCACTTGTTCCTGTATACTTAAATTGTGTGGAGTATATTTCCAGTTCTTAGGTTTCATCTTCCTGATGTCAGATACCACCATTGTTTCAAATGTGTGGAAGGCACTGGAGTACTCCTGGATTGGATTAAATGTAGATGGTTTTAGCTAAACTGGTATGGTTGAATTGAGATGGTACTAAATGGGCCTGGAGGGACGCCACCGCTCCTTTCTTTAAAAAATATTTTTTTTAATAGCTAGGTTGCGTAGAAATTTTTTTAGACTAATATATAAATCGAATGGTTTAGATCTAGTTGTAGGGGCAAATTTTAAACCCTTTTGCAGGAGAGAATAGTCCGATGTGGACAGAGGGTAAGAGCTTAGGTTAAAAATTTTTGAATAGAAGAATTAGGGGTGGGATTGGAAACTACTTTTGTTTTTGTTTTGGTGAGTTTCCCCCCTCTTTTGCCCCTCTTGGTCTGTTTGATCTTATTTGAAAAAAAATCCCGATTTACTGCAGGGCGGGGGTAGGGCCCCTACTATTTTTAGAAGTTATAGGGTGAGGATTTTTAGTTTTATCCACATTGGTTCTACTAGTCTTTATGACTTTATTAATAGGAGCCCATTTGATATGGTGTTGGACTTAAACCGAGAATGGGATTGAGTGTTAGTGGATGTCGTCGCAATAGCAGGATATGACCCACGACTGTTTTGGGGTGCTGAAGTTTCCACATCCGTTTCCATGAGTGTTAACGGAACATATCTATTAGATAAAGAGATATGAGAGGAGGCAGTACCTCTGCATGTCTCACCTAATGATGTTGGAGTAAGTTTTGGAGTAGTACCAATATCAAAGGATAATTCCAAAATGGTAGAACTTATGTGATCTGAATGAATAGCAGATGGCTGCCTGTTCATTTCCTTATCGTGATGCGTTACTGGAGTGTATTGAGTAGAATTGGAATTGTTATACACCGAAAAAACTGATGACTGTTCTGGTATATTTTGAGATGGTGTGATATTATATTCATCTAAGGTTAATAGGTCATCTGGCCTCTGTTGAAGGGTGGATGTTTCTAATTCCATCCTACCCGATGCATTAAGATAAGTGTCCCTGGGAATATTGTCCCTTTGAAATTTCTTAATTTTTTTGGTGATAATCTCTTGTTCCTTAGTTTTTAATCTAGATAATATGTTCTCTACCAAGTCATGGAAATTCTCCAAATACTCAAATTGTTCAAGTTGGTCAAGCAGTTTCATTACCTGGCCACTGGTGATTTTAAGATTGATGGTTCTCTTTTCAATAATAAACTGTAACGTCTTAAAGGAGAAACTGGTAAACATTGTGTCCTTCATGTTGAATCGCCTCATTGCCAAAGTCCCCTGCTAGATTTTTATAAATGACCAGTCCTTTTGGTATGACTTTGGCTTGAATGTATTTTTCTAAGGTGGCTACCTCCCACAGGTCACGTAATTCCATAAGGAGGTGTTTTTCAAGACTCCTCAGAAGATCTTTAACCTGTTGGTCTATTTTGGCCCTAGAGCCATCCAAAGGAAAGCGATCCTGTACCCGAGAAAAACGTAGTTCCCTATCAGCTCTGATAGCGCTAATCGCCATGTAGTGCCGCCTAAGTGTATATACACAGCAAAAGGATAAAAATGAAGATATAGATATAAAAACACACTGGCGCTAACTACAGAGATATACTTGAATGAACAAAGATGTTAAGAGGCTGCTGGAGTTTGAGTCAGCTGCTGTGCTAATGCTGACTCCAAAGTAACCAAGTGATGGTGTACATAAATTTAAAAAACAAATAACTACCTGCGCCTCTACACCAATAAATGCAAAAAGAAATGTCCCCACAAAGTGAAAAACTGCTGGATGAGTGGCGTGCAATTGTGACAGAATTGTTTGGCTGGCAAACATAAAAGTGTTGGTGTAGAACACTTACTGTCACAACAGCAGAGGGCTGGATGAAGAAAAGGAAGTCCTGGCTCAGTACAGATGGTGATCGGACGCGCGCCCAGATCAGGCAAGCCGAATGTGCCGGGGCAGGGAGCGTCCTCCCTGTTGCTGGAACAACTAAGCTGGACTGGGAAACACGGAGTCCGGAAGTAGCGCGGCGTCCTCAGCCACGAGGCGCCGCTAGTACGAGATGGACAGGACGGGGGCGGGACAAAAAATAGGTGACGTCACCGTGGTACCGTGGTACAAGAGGCAGAAGGGTCAAAAATTGTTCCAACTCGTTTCGAAGGTACACGGACCTTCTTCGTCAGGGATCGAGACCCATAGCAAGCCTGCCTTATGTACCTTTGACAAACCCCCGCCCTCTCGCCATGTGACAGTAAACCAAAAGAAAGAATAATGATGCTGCACTATGTGTTGTGAGACAGTGAAGGAATATGTGTCGAATGGGGTGTACATTTCACCTAGGTACTGTGCTGTATGGTTATAATGGTGAGTTTCCACGATCAGAAAAACGCTGCGTGTTTGGCGCTGTGCGCTGGCGCAGCGCCAAACACGCAGCGTCCAGATGTTACAGCATAGTGGAGGGGATTTCAAGAAATCCCGTCTCCACAAATGCGTAACAACACGCCGGTGGCAGACCTGCGTAAACGGACATGCGGCGCGTCTTTTCAGACCGCAGCATGTCCTCGCGTGTTGCGGCGACGGTGCGTCGCCGAAACAGAATTTCACACAGGGCTATGTAGCCCTGCGTTCTTTCCGAGGTGTTCCGGGTTGTCCTGAACACCTCCGGAAAAGAGCGCCGTCAGAAAGGGGGCGGGGCTTAGACGAGGGGAAATTTCCTCCGTCCCAAAGCGCTGGGGTTTCCGGACCGTGGAACCACAGCCTAAGGGAAATGTGTGGCTTTGTCAAAACTAGTGGTGGAGATAGGTCACTACACCTTCCATTCAGTGCACACTTGCAGCTCAAACCTGAAATCACTCAAGTGATAATTAGGAAAGCCAGAAGTAGGTGTCTGGGAACACAGCAGGGAGCTCGCTTAGTCTGGACAAGGAGTCCAGACAAAAAGAAGGAGTCTCCAGGAGTATGAGCTGTCTCAGTCTGGGCGCTCGATGTACCCCCGGACACAGGAGTAGTCTCTGTGAGAATCCATGCGGATAGCTGCTGAATAGGAGGGGAGATCTCTCAATCTGGATGTTGAAGGACCTTCAGAACAAGGAGGAGACTCTGTGAAACTCCATGTGGTAAATGCTGAACATATGTGTTTTTTGGCCCAGGCTGTTAGAGTCTGGTCCCAGGTAGATAGGGAAATCTATCTAAGTGTAGTAAGGGGCTGGACAATCCCAGGTCTTATGTTATGGATTTGGTTTTATTATGTTCTGTTTGCTGTGGACTTTAATAAAATGGTTGCGGCCAGTTTTTACCAGAACTGCTGTCTGTGAATTAACTGTTTCCGTGCCACTCCGTCAACCCGGACGGCGATCCCAGAGCTATATCCCCTGAAAAGCTTACAATTGGTGCTAGAATGTGCGTGCAGCACAGTGGCGAGAGACAGCAATAAAGGTGAAGTATGTTGAAGCAGCACAGGAGTTTAACCGATTGCTGAGGGAGCAGATTGCAGCTCTCAGCACCTCGTCCCCGGAGTAATGTTGTAAAGCACCTGCGTTTGCCTGCAGTAAAGAAGCGGTTGGAGCCTGACGTCGGGCCGCGGGTCGGCATGGTTGAAGAGGTTTATAGTGAACCGCTACACCCGAGCAATGTCCTCCTGAGGTACAGCCAGGTCGGACAAGGAGACCACCAGGACGCCAATCGTCTGGTCAGCCTGATGGAGAAGGCCTTCGCCAGCAAAGACTGTCTCCGTGACCAGCCGCTGAGAGTCGTCACTTCAGAGTTCCCGGACGCTGAACTCTCGCGGTAAGAGCGTTCCAGCTGTTGGGGACATGGGTATGCTGATAAGCGGGTTCAGGCCCGAGGGGACATTGTGGGTGGAAAAGTGTGATGGACAGTGTTGGAGATGTCGTGAAATTGCAGCCAACTGTCCAATAGAGGGGGAGCCTATGTATTGTGATGTTGGCAGATCCCTCTCCCTGCGCAGAACCGTGTGTTTTTCCACCTCCCGAGAGACGGACCACTTGTCCCCGGTGGTTGTAAATGACTCCCCCGCACAGGCCCCTTGGACTCAAGAGTCCATGACTTTTTCCCTTTGGGCAGCCTGATTTGATAAGGACTTCATCCCTGATAAGGACCTGAGTTGGTTGCACCATGGAGACACCAAAGTCTACCAGAGATGCCGTGGACTTGGTCCCCAAACTCGGGAGGGTTTCATATGAAGTGGGGGTAGTGAAGAACCTGGTTCACCCCTCAAATTGGGAATGACTTTCCCCGGCTAAGGATTTGGGGAAAAATTTTCTTGTGGACAGTGTGATAAGCTCTACTGAGGGTGCGCATCCCAGGGGCGGAACACAATCATGGGCTTAAACTTAATGTGATGTGATGATATAATCTGATAATGTGTGATACTGATAATGATATGAGATCTGATAATATCTGATATGATATTGAGTGATCAGAAGTGATGATGAACTGATCCTAAAGAAAATTTATTGATAATAGATGACTGTGATAGAGTGAAATTCCTTTGCAGGTGATGGTGGAACAGATGGTGGTTCTCGGGAACCGAGTGTCCCCTGACTTACCGGTCCCGTGACAAAATTTTTAGAGTAGCATGGAGAGACCCCATCTTAAAACGGCAAGGAAATATAAGGGTTCTAAAAGAGGGTTTCCAAAAGGCTGCCTGAGGAAGGTTTCCTCATTTTCCTAAACAATAACCTTTTGTAAGGACATGAAGTCCAGGAGAGGTCTTGACCAGCTCCTAGTACCTGAGCTAATAAAATATGTGGGGTTGTCACATATCACAACGGGGCCCGATGTGAAGTTAATGTTGGGATGAAAATGTTAACAGGTTCCGATCAAGATATATTGTAAACCCTGAAAGTGAGCAGGAGGAATGAGAATGAATTGTAAACCCGAAAGTGACCGGATGTGGCTGAGAAAAAGGGGCAACGGGATATGATGTGAAAACATTGATGCGATCAAGCAAACCAGGCAAATAGGAAGGGCATGGTGCAGAGGAGGTTGGGGTCCTAGAAAAAGCTATCTGACCTTACCCGGACAGAAGATGGCACGAAGAAATTTTACATTGTGGCCGTTCCTGGCGAAGATAAGGTGAAGGAGGAGACGAGCTTTAAAGGCGGACTCTGAAACGAACCAGCACAAGGGATTGTTGGGGAAAAGAGAAGTTATCAATGTATGGGTGGATCTGCATCATGCCAAGGACTCTGAAGGTAATCTGCAGAGGGGAAAAAACCATTAGAAGGGTTTAGACCAAACCAGAAGCCTCATCAAAGTGAGGTCTCAATGAGCGTGAGGAAAAATGGGAGTGGGGGCTGACTCCCCAGGAATCTGTTTCGGCCAAGACAGTGCGTGGATGGTGACTGTCCGGACAACTGCAACTCGTTAAGCTCACTGGAAGTTCGGCGCCCGGACCCCACGTGTTCTCGAGTGATCCAAGGTCTGGTAAATCACAAGATGAGATTTTGGACTCAGGCTGGCATTGGTGAGCTCAACGCCCTTTCATGGAGTCTAATCGGAGCCACGCCCAACAAAGGGGAAAAGCGGTGTGTCACTCCGTTGCGACACCGGGAGCTCAAAGGGTGAGAACAGGTGAAAGAAAAATCCGGCGGGTTCGAGTATACAATGCAGCATCAAGGAGAACTTAAGCTGGAATAAATGGAGATATTGGAGACCAAAAATGAGTGACTGGGGTAGGATTAAACGACGGTAGGGCTTCGACATGTTCTACCAGAAGAGCGAAGAAGGGCCGAAGCTAAAGGATGTCCAAAGGTTCCAGAGAATTGATTACTTCTCAAAAAAAAACCCAAAACTTGATGAAGGGTGTGATGAAAGCCAGGGCATCTTCGGGAAAGCAATGAAGTAAAAGGAAGAATACGGGCTCTTCGTTGCAAAGGCAAATGCGCTCAATAAGTCTAAGGCTCTAAAAGAACTGTTGTACGGTAAACATTACAATCGCTGGAGACTTCATGAATTAGTGTACTGCAAAGAAAAAACGATCTGCTCCTTCTACATTCCCAATATTTGAAAAGAGTCTTAAAAATGGCAGAACCATGGCAGGGAGCTTAAGGTCTGTAAATAGACTTTAGAGTCCACCATATTCAAGAAAATGTGGCTAAAGAGGTTCAAGGGGAACTAGAGAAAATAAAAAAACCCATACCTTCTGTGAAGTTGGTGACACTGGTAGGCCCAAGGACAGGAGGTACGTGAGTTTTGAGGAAAGTCACAAAGTTTCGAGTGCCGGGTCGTCTTCCTGGCCAGCACTATACAAAACTGAGCCCGGCCCCCAAGGTCAAATGAAACCGGCAGGAACCCGAGGCCCCGCGAGAGCATAGCCTGGGAGGGTAAAGGGTAGTGCGGTTTCAGATAAGGAAAGCATGTTGGCTAGGCTCAGGGAAGATACAGATGACAATGTGAAGTGAAGCTGATGGGGCCTGACTGTCCAGAGTTCAACTGTTTTTTTTGGATTGTTGACCACCCTCCGGTTTGAGAACACCCTCCGTCTGGAGAAAGGGGGGGGGATTGTGAGACATGAAGGAATATTGTCGAATGGGGTTACATTTCCCCTAGTACTTTTTCGTATGGTATAAGGGAAAGTGGTGGCTTTGCAAAACAGTGGTGGAGAAGGTCACAACCTTCCTTCAGTGCACATTGCGCTCAAACCTGAAAATCACTCAATGATAATTGGAAGCCAGAAGTAGGTGTCGGAACACATCGGGAGCTCGCTTAGCGGCAAGGATCCAGACACAAGAAGGAGTCTCCAGGAGTAAGAGCTGTCTCAGTTCTGGCGCTGATGTACCCCGGACTAAATAGGAGGGGCTCCCAATTCTGGACGTGAAGGTCCTTCAGAACAAGGAGAGCCGTGAAACCCATGCTGGTAAATGGAACATATTGTTGTTTTGGGGCCCCGGTGTTAGGTTGGTCCCAGGAAATGTAAATCTATCTAATTAAAGTGGCTGACAAGCCCATCTTTTTTTATGTTTTTGGTTTTGATTATGTTCTGTTTGCGTGGACTTTAATAAAATGGGGTTTCGGCCTTTTTTTACCAAATGCTGTTGTGAATGAACTGTTTCCGTCCACCCGTCAACCCGGACGGGACCCCAAGCAATCCCCTGAAAAGCTTACAGGTTTAAAGAGAAAACAGCAAGGAGTAATAAAACAGAAAAGTGTGCAAAGAAAAGGGGTTTAATAAGTAATGTTTACTCTAGGTATGGCATTCCTTGATACCTTAAAAGTAAAAAATTTTATTTGGTTAAATAGGAAAGACCAAAAATAATATTTTAATAAACCCTTAATGAATCCATTATTATATTTTTGCCAAAACTTAATGAGGGTTAAATCGTATTAAATGTATTACCGTATTAACAAATTACTAACGGCTCGCACATTACAAAATAAAAATTGGGGTAAAAGTAAAATAACTAAAATAAACCAGCAAGTTGTGAGGAAGTAAATAGTAATCTAGAAACTAATCCACAATAGTGGAGCTTTAAAATTTTTCATAAAAAATACACTTGCATGGATGTTCTTTTTCACCTAATACATGATAGCAAAAAGTACAAAAACCACCCCCTACCCCCCAATTCGTACAGGGGTAAGGCGTGAATGCATAATGCAACAGGTTCTGATTGATGTTAAGAAACCATAATTCTATCTCGGGTTTTTAACCCATAGGGGCCAAGGTATCCATGAAAATCCATTGGGATTCACCCTAACATTTTTTAATGTAATCCCCACCCCTCTTTTTTTAGGATAACCGTATTACAAAATAATACCCCAACAAATCTGTGGCATTCAAAAAAGTGTCTGAGAGGGGGGACCTAAAAAAGCCCTTTTTGATGTTGTAAAAGTTCCCTTAAACGGTCACGGAGCTGCGTTTTGTACCCCAACAATTTTTTTGCCAAAGGGCCTGAATTAGATAAATGACTCCCGCGGTAGAACTGAATAAAGTCTCTAACTCGAATTTTGTTTATTATTGCATCTAGAAAATATATCGCCTATTTTCGGAATGGGTCCAAGCAACATAAACAAGTACCACAGGGTACAAAACCTTAGAAGAGGTGGCAGTGGTATGCAAGATCCATCCTTAACGGTGGGACAATAGGTTACCCAAGTTTTGGGCCTTCCAAAAATAAATTTGGATGGGGTGGCCAAAAATTCACCAAATTTTTCTATCCCCTGAAGGATAAACCATATTTAGAATTTATGTTTCTAAATTGTTTATAAATTTGATGGAACGGGTAACAAAGGTAAATCCCCGATTTGTTCTTAATAAGAGGGTGAGCGAGTAGTCCGGTTGACCTTTTGGGGGACCAGACTATCCCTAGGTAATTGCTCAACTTCTTTTTTATTTTTTGTAACATACTAGGATAGCCTTTTTCTAAAAATTTGTGTTAAATAATCTTTTTTCCTGATGGTAGTCCGAATTTTCGGCATTACGTCTCACTCTTTTAAATTGGCCCTGGGAAAAGGTTGCCAAAAGGAAATGACAGCTATGATGTCAATGTAACTATTACATTACTTCTTTACAACATTTGGTACAGTGGTCCCTTCTCAATAAAATTTCCAATCCAAAAAGTTTTACATTAGTTTACTGGGTAGACTGAATTCAGGCCAAACGGGGTTATTTTAATTAGAATAACCGTTAAGGCCTTAAGGGACCTTCCCGATAAATAGGCGTCATCGATAAATCACCCACATACCAAACCAGGATATAGTTGGGCCAACTGAAAGATAGACTCCCTCCCATTGGTACTACAGGTTCGGTACTGGGGCAAAAGCGGGTACCCATGGCAGTTCCCCAGTTTTGGGTAGAAAACGCCCTTATATTAAAATATTTATGGTTAAATGAAGCGAATCAATCTAATAAACCTAATTTGGGCCTCTTTATTAACCCCCAATTTTTGAGGAAAAGTTTTGATCTTCGCACCCCTTCTGGTGGTCAATTACGGTGTAAAGTATTTGATATAAGAGTGCCGAGTTGGCCCTTTTTCCAAGGAATTTTTCCCCGAGGGCCTGTAATTTTACTGGTGCCTTGGGTACCTGGAACCAGGGCCGGCAATTTTTTGGAGAAAGTGTCCAAATTTTTAGAAAGGTTGAAGTAAGGAATTTGCCTGAAATTATTGGCCCCCTGGTGGCAATCTTGGGTTTTGTGTGTTTAGGAAGGGTAGAAACTGCTCACTTTGGTTTTTTTTATCAAATTTTAACCTTGTTTTTAAAGGCCTCATCTTGCCCTTTGAGGTTTAGGTTTCAAGATTTTGGATTATTTGATGGTTTTGGACCAACTGTATGTTTGTGTGTCCCAAGCAACCTCAATGGACTCAGCATGTACATTATTTATTGAGTATAACTATGCCCCTCCTTTGTTGTGGGCTTATAATAATTTTTTTAAATTTTTGGAGGTTTTGTATGGCCATTGTTCCTGTTACTAAATTTGTGGATATAAATTCCAGTTCTTAGGTTTTTATCTTCCTGATGCGATACCACCATTGTTTCAAATGTGTGGAAGCACTGGAGTACTCCTGGTTGGATTTAAATGAATGGTTTAGCTAAATGTATGGTTGAATTGAGAGGTACTAAATGGGCCTGGAGGGACGCCGCCGCTCCTTTCTTTAAAAAATATTTTTTTTAATAGTAGGTTTGCCCAGGGAACTTTCTTAATGCATCGGGTAGGTGGAATTAGAAAATCCACCCTTCAACAGAGGCCCCAAAGCCATTAACCTAAAATAAAAATCACACCACTCAAAATATACAAAACAGTCATCGTTTTTTCGGTAATAAAAAATTCCAATTCCTAAATTTCCTCCGAAAACCATACGATAATGAAATGACAGACCTCTGCTATTCATTCAGATCACTAAGTTTTAAAAAATTTTGAATTATCCTTTATATGGTATACCCAAAACTTTACTCCAAACATAAGGTGAGAACAAAGCAGAGGTATGCCTCCTCCATACCTTTTTCTAATAGATAAGTTCCGTTAACACCATGGAAACGGTGTGGAAACTTCAGCACCCCAAAACAGTCGTGGGTCTATCCGCTATTGCACTTCACACAACACTCAATCCCATTCCGGTTAAAGTCCAACACCATTCAAAATGGGCTCCATTAATAAAGTCATAAAACTATAGAACCATTGGAAAAATAAAAAATCCTCACCCTATAACTTCTAAAAAAGTAGGGGCCCACCCCCGCCTGCATAAATCGGGATTTTTTTTTCAAATAAGATCAAACGACCAAGAGGGGCAAAAGAGGGGGGAAAAACCACCAAACAAAAACAAAAGTGTTTTCCAATCCACCCCTAATTCTTCTATTCAAAAAATTTTTAACCTAACTCTTACCCGTCCACATCGGACATTCTTCCGCAAAAGGGTTTAAAATTTGCCACAACTAGATTAAAACCTTTTTTTTTATATATTTTTCTAAAAAAATTCTACCCAAAATAGCTATTAAAAAAATTTTTTTAAAGAAAGGACGGCGGGGCCCTCCAGGGGCCCTTTAGTACCCCTCAATTAACCTACCGTTTACTAAAATCTCATTTAATCCAATCAG
>JARQOD010009452.1:0-31303 GCA_033576555.1 Oophaga sylvatica
GGATGCTGAAATGATTCAGAATGCACTATAAAAGGCGCCGCCGCCATTTAGCTCACGTGCTGTGAATTCAGTAAGGGACAGAACGCTCTGGCGACTCTGAGGACAGTTAGAGTTGCGATTTAGTGTACTGTGCTGTAAGCAGGTAGCACCAACCGTGTGTAAAGCTTTTTTTGCTGCATGTTGTTTTAACGCTCTGAAGGTTTTTGGGTGAGTGGAGGTGCGCTTGCAGTTTGCTCTGCATGCAACCTGTTGTAGGCATCTACTGCACTCACAGATCTTTTTTTTTCCTTCAGTTAATTCTTGACCCAAAATGCAATTTAAACATTAGTGTGAACGTTCCATCCTACCAATACATTGGTTGCAAACACTAAGAAGTAGACAAAGGAAAACCCTTTCACAGATTGTGGACAGTTGTGTTTCAGTGTTCACTTCATCTGTGTTTTTTTTTTTTTGATGCACATCACGCTCCGTTCTTGTTCAAGCACTGCTGCTTTGTACCTGCTGACGTGTCCTCAGGGCTCTCCTTTTCATTTATCTCCATTGGTTCTTCCATTCCATTTAAAATATCTTTAGTGTGACCGCTTCCTCCGTACCAATACTTGGTTCAAACACTTATAAGTAGAAAAGGAGTGCCTTTCACAGATTGTGGACATTTGTTTCGTGTTCACTTCAGTCTGTGTTTTTTATTTTTTGAGTGCAACATCACGCTCCAGTTACTTTTCAAGCACTGCGCTTGTACTCTGGAGCGGCTCAGTGGCTCATCCTTTTCATTATCTCCAATTGGTTTGCTCCATTCCATTTAAAATTAATCTATTATGTACGCCTTCCATCCGTACCAATACATTGGTTGCAAACACATAGAATAGAAAAAAGGGGAGTGCCTTTCACGATTGTGGACAGTTGTGTTTGTGTTCCTTCAGTTGTTTTTTTTTTTTTTGAGTGCACTCACGCCCAGTTCTTGTTCAAGACTGCTGCTTGTACTCTGCGAGCGTGTCCATGGCTATCCTTTTCATTTATCCCATTGTTTCTGCTCCATTCCATTTAAAAATAAATCTATTAGTGTACGCGCTTCCATCCGTTAAATACATTGGTTGCAAACACTATAGAAGTAGACAAAGGAATAGCCTTTCACGATTGGGAATTGTGTTTCAGTGTTCACTTCGCTCTGGTAATAACCCACTTAGGCCTTATACTTTTCTTCTTTCTTTATCAATCTACCAAGATGAAGAATCATTGAGTAAGGCACGTGGCGTGGCCGTGGAGTTTCGCGGGAGAGGAGTGGGGATTCTGTGGCTGCTGCCGCCCTCAGTGACACAGCACCCAAACCAGTTTTCCCCGTGAGCTTCCTTTATGCCACTTTGGAGGACTCGGCTGCCCCCCCTGCTTGGAAGAACAAATTGAAGCCGTTGTTGGTTGATGGAGCCAAGCACGCTCAATCCTTCCCCTCCTCCGGAACACAACACGTTGGCAACCATCTGTCTGTTCAGCCTGTCAAATTGCCCGGCAGTCGGTTTTGTACGGGCCATGAGTCTCTGTTCTGTCTCAGAATCGTTGGCTCGCAAACCGGGCCAGGCAAGCAGCATTCTCTTTTTGGGAAAAGAAGGAGAATGCAGGATGCCAACAGCGTGTCTCTCTAAACTAAAGGCGGGTGAGCCAGTGCCGTGGACACAACCGCAGAAGCATCTTATGTTATGGAGGACTAGGTGCCGGTTTTTGGGGAGCTGGTGCTGCCCAGACCACCCAACGCACAGGGTTGGAAGAGGGTAGTGGAGATGATGAAGTCCGAACCCAACTGGGTGCAAACAGGAAGGTGGGGGGGAGAGCTCTGAGGAAAGTTGTCCCAACGGTCAAAAGGAGGGGGGTAGGCTGCAGACCGCTTGCCTGAGCCTCCAGTTTGGCACCTGTTGGGGCAGTTTTCTCTTAGAAGTCAAAATTGGCGCCCATGTTGCACGCTGGTCCTTTTTTTGCAACTTGTGATAAGTTGCTATGTTCAATGCAAGCTGTTTAAACAAAAAGTTAAAAGAGGGTAAAAAATCAGGAACCTGAATACCACAAATATGTGGGAAACATTAGGAAAAGACGTAGCTGAGTTCCAAAGCACACTGGAGATGGGCCAACCTCAGCAGCCTACATCTTTAGGTCATTTGAGCCTTACCTCCAGCTCCCACACTGTTTCGGCTTCCTCACAGGATCTCCATGGAAGAACCCGGTCACGTTGTCCTAGACAAACTGTTATTCCATCCACTCAGCAAGTTCACAGTCATCGCACACTCCCCAGAACAAAAAACAGCCATCGGTAACACAGGCATGGGATAAAAACGGCCAACTCGCAAACCATACACGGCACAGGCTCGAATGCTGGCCTTGCAAAAATCTGTCCCTTGAAATGCTGTCATTCAGGCTGGGGAGAGACATTTCAGGAACTTTTTGCATTGGCAGTCCCACAATATAATTGCCAAGCCGATTTTATTTCAGCAGGCAAGCTGTCCCTGCTCTGCAAAAACATTCGAGGGAAAAAATTAAACATGCGTACTAAAACGCCGTCAAGCAGGGTCCACCTGAACCGATGGTGGACCTACCCATGGCCAGGGACATACCTTTCCCTCACTGCCCATTGGGCAATGTTGTGGAGCCCGGGTACAGATCTTGCCATGGCGCTGTAGTGTTCTGCACTCCAAGGATTGCAGGAATCCAGCTGTGCACATTGATTCCTCCTCCTACCCATTCCTCGAATCATCGTGCCGGCCGCACGGTAACCTCCACAGGACCCGGAACGCTTACCTTTGCGACCGATATGAGACAGCCGGGCCCAACGTCAACAGGCCCTACTGAAATTAATCCATGGGGAATCGAAGCCACACAGGCAGGAGCCTGGATGCCATCAGCAGGAGACGTGTTGTTTTTTGTCAGAATCTCCAGCCGGCTTGGTATGTGTGACAATGGCCGAAACTGGGCAGCTCTGGGCCTTGGCAACCCACCACATACCGTCTGCAATGTGCTCAACTGGGCGGCAGAGTTTTTTTGGGACATCCGGATCTTGATGCACTGCTGCACAAGGCCGCCTAATCGTCATTGCGACGTTCAGCATCCAGATCGCGCATTGCAGGTCTGCAAGTCAGATATTTGCCTTCTAACATCGATCATATGTGACTACCCACCAGGTGGAATTCCACTTACTATGTTGGGGGTTGTGTGAGCACAGCCCCGCAGTAATGGAGATAGCTGCCAGGCGCAACAACCGCAATTTCGCCGTTCACCTTCACCCACTGGAGGGGCCTCTATAAGGACATCGCGACGTTTTGCGTGCGTTTGTGTCTCAACGCGGATGGCGAGTGCAGATGATGCACTAGTCAGCATGACTGTCCCCTTATCTGCCTGCTTCAGAAATCACTGAAAGCACTAAAGGAAGAGGTTTTGGAAGAGGTGGAGGATGAGGAGTCACAAATTCAATTACCTTCAAGACAGTCAGCGCAACGTGGTTCCTCACAAAGGGCTGGGCAGGGCTCACTTTGTGAGGAGGATGAGGAGGAGGAGGAGTCAATGGAGGAGGAAGAAATCCCTACAGAGGGAGGTACACAACGCTGTAGTCAGTATGTAGAGCGAGGGTGGGGTGATGCAGAGGAGACAGAGATGACGCCTCTTCCAGAGGACAGCCTTTGTTGGCCAGTTGGGAGTCTGCAGCACATGGTTGATTTCATGCTTCAGTGCCTGAGAAACGACCGCCGCATCGCCCACATTCTCAGCACGTCAGATTATTGGGTGTACACCCTCCTAGACCCTCGCTACCGGGACAACTTACAAACCCTCATCACACCGGTGAACCGGGACCGTAAAATGCAGGAGTACCAAGACACACTGGTGCAATCCATACTGTTGTACATTCCAGCCGAGAGAGCTGCTGCTGCTGCTACTGCTTTACAAAGCAGCTCTGTGCGTCGAGGCAGTGTAGACACCTCTACAACAAGAGGGAGCAGAAGCAGCGCCTCTGCACAGGGCAAGAACTGTATGTTACAAATGGGCAAAGTTTTGTGACAGCGCCAGCAAGGTCTACACCATCCGAGACGGCTCCAATCACCAGGAAGAAACGTTTCCGTAAGATGGTGACAGACTACTTGGCTTTCCCTCTAAGTGTACTCCCAGATGCCTCTTCCCTTTCAAATTTTGGGTCTCTAAGTTGGATAGATGGCCAGAGCTTAGCCAGTATGCATTGGAGGTGCTGGCTTGCCCTGCTGCCAGTGTATTATCTGAGCGTGTCTTTAGTGCTGCAGGTGGTGTAGTAACAGACCGTCGCATGCGACTATCCTCAGAGAATGTAGACCGGCTTACTTTTCTGAAAATGAACAAGGCATGGATCTCACCTGAATTTGCCTGTCCGTTTTCAGATTATATAACTGTTTGGCAACGTTTTCCATGTCTCCTGTTTTGTTCATCTTTCTACCACCTGAACTCTACTCCCTGGGCTACAACACCGCCATTTGTTGCTCGTAAGTAATTGGCAGGGGTACTGACTCCTGGCCAGCCTGGTTACAGCACGACAGCTGTTTCCTGGCAGTGTGAACGTCAATTATCCTCCAATAAGTTGTGCTGTCGTGTTGCATTCGGGTTAGCCGACTCTATGGTGCCTGCAGTTTAGGTGATTCCTATGTGTGCTGTGGGATATGTAAATAAAGGCGGTTTCCATTGTGACAATAGGATAAGCACCCACTGTAGGACTGTGTGATTCGTAACTGCGGACGGCTTGCGTCCTGTCAACTTACATTTTCATGGGTGCGTTCTTCTACCCGTCCGGGGTCCAGTACCGTCAAGTGGTTCTCCCCAGTGCCTTTGGCCTAGGTGCCTCCATCTCCGTATCCGAGTTCCAGCAATGTCTGCTGGTCCTTGTAGTGCTTTGGAGCACAGGTACCTCCTGCTTAGTAACCGTGTCACAGTAACGTCAGCTGGTACTCGGTTGTGACATTGCCTCTTTTCCTTCTGCTACCCGTCCGGGGTCCAGTACCGTCAAGTGGTTCTCCCCAGTGCCTTTGGCCTAGGTGCCTCCATCTCCGTATCCGAGTTCCAGCAACGTCTGCTGCTCCTTGGTAGTGCTTTGGAGCACAGGTACCTCCTGCTTAGTAACCGTGTCACAGTAACGTCAGCTGGTACTCGGTTGTGACATTGCCTCTTTTCCTTCTGCTACCCGTCCGGGGTCCAGTACCGTCAAGTGGTTCTCCCCAGTGCCTTTGGCCTAGGTGCCTCCATCTCCGTATCCGAGTTCCAGCAACGTCTGCTGGTCCTTGGTAGTGCTTTGGAGCACAGGTACCTCCTGCTTAGTAACCGTGTCACAGTAACGTCAGCTGGTACTCGGTTGTGACATTGCCTCTTTTCCTTCTGCTACCCGTCCGGGTCCAGCACAGTCAGCTGGTCCTCGTTACTTCCATTGTCTCTTGCTCCATCTGATACCCGTCAGGGTTCCAGTAACGTCAGCTGTTTCTCGGAAATTAGACGACCTTAAAGACCACCCAGAAGAAGATGACGACAACAAGGACGACGAGCATGAAGCCAACCAGCCTGAACACCATCACAAAGAAAAAATAAAAGATTACCCAGAAGATCACCAACAGGACAAAGAAGGTTAAGACAAACTACAAGATACAGAACAAGAGACAGAAGAACAATAAGCAGAAGATCAAAAAGCAGAAGAACATGAAGTATAAGACCAAAATGAAGAGCAAAATATATGCTCTAAATTCTAAGCAGAAGAAGACTAAGCAGTGTATGGGGGTGAGTCCGTTCCTCCTCGTGGTGCCCCTGGAAAATGCCTGCTGCTGCAGGCTAAACTGAACACGGACAAATACTGTTGTAATTTAAATCTTTTGTGACAGCAAGAACGGAAGGATGAACAATTCATACTTTTACAGATTACAAGTACAGGAATTTCTGTCACAAATAAGAATATGATGAAGAAGATGAAGAGGAAGAAGATGAAGAATTTGAATATGAAGAAGATTAATTAGTTTAATAATAACAATATGAGTAATGTAAACAAAAACATGAATAGCAAGAAGTTTAAGAAGAAGATTAAGAAGGTGAAGA
Source organism: Oophaga sylvatica (assembly GCA_033576555.1). NCBI lineage: Eukaryota > Metazoa > Chordata > Amphibia > Anura > Dendrobatidae > Oophaga > Oophaga sylvatica. The sequence goes on from JARQOD010009452.1 coordinate 6,073, forward strand.
TGAAGAATAATTTGATGAGAAAGATGATGCTGCTGCTGAAGATTATGAAGGAGAAAGTGTGGCACTGGCAAAAGTTAAAAAGGTGAAGAGCATGGAAGTTGTGAAACATACATATTTGCCAAAATAGAAAAAAGGTTAACAACATTGTCAATTTGTTAGTCAATCCAAACGTATTTCCAAAAAAATATATATTAATGCTATTCCAATGCATTGGGTTAAACATGTATGCCTTTATTGTCTCCTCAACCTCCCCCAATACATTCTACATTAGTCTTTGTTGTTTTCCTTCATGTACAATTAACCAACAAGGCAAGAATGTTTTTTTTTAATGTCGATATTTGGTTCCCATAGACTTACATTGGACTTCCGGTATCGGAATCGGATATCGACGATATTTAGTGATATCAGCGATACCATTTCGATACGATATTTTTAGATATCGAGCAGTATCGCTCAACACTATTAATTATACAACTCCCATATTATTTGATGGGAAATTAGCAAAGTTATGATGAAAGTTTCAATTATTATTAACTAGAAGACAGTTCTAGACTTACCAAAGTCATGTACAACATTATAAGTTAAATGGAAAACAGCATTTGATATTGTGACACATTTTACCCCAAGTTTGTGATGGAAAAGCGGTTTTACCCCTTTCTTGTCATTTACATATGGTCCAATTATAACGTAAAAATAATAATTATGATATCCTCTCACATACCGGTAATTCCCCGATGCCTCTCTATACCATTGCAGCTGCAGTCTTGGCCAATACATTGGCAATTGAAAAAGGGCAAGATGCTTATCTAATAACAAATGGCATTGAGTAGATTTATGCTGGAATATTCTGAAAGTGATCATTAGTTCTATTCATTTGAATTCAATTGTTTTGCTGGCAAGAAAATGGATTATGGCAAGTTCCATTGACATGAATGTGAAAGTCACAGTCTGCCAAGAATGAATACACCCTAAGAACTTTAATTCATCAGAACACACTCAAAATTGGGTGTAAAATCTTAGAAAAAGAGTACATTTATTAGGACAATTAGAAATCACCATGAAATAGCACAAATACAGCAATAAAATAGCTAATTATTTTTTTCTGGCGTACAATTTTGCGCTTTCATTGCTCTGTTTGTAATTTTTTATAGTGATTTCTTTTTATTATAGCTGACATACAGTGGGTACGGAAAGTATTCAGACCCCTTTAAATTGTTCACTCTTTGTTTAATTGCAGCCATTTGGTAAATTCCAAAAAAGTTCATTTTTTTCTCATTAATGTACACTCTGCACCGCATCTTCACAGAAAAAAACAGAAATGTAGAATTTTTTGCAAATTTATTAAAAAAAAAAATGAAATATCACACGGTCATAAGTATTCAGACCCTTTGCTCAGGCACTCATATTTAAGTCACATGCTGTCCATTTCCTTGTGATCCTCCTTGAGATGGTTCTACTCCTTCATTGGAGTCCAGTTGTGTTTAATTAAACTGATAGGACTTGATTTGTAAAGGCACACACCTGTCTTTATAAGACAAAACAACTCACAGTGCATGTCAGGCCAAATGAGAATCATGAGGTCAAAGGAACAGGCCAAGGAGCTCAGAAACAGAATTGTGGCAAGGTGTTGTGTTTCGGTAGCTGAGGAGGACAGGAACAACAGCAGGGCAGCAGAACACCTGAGATGTTGGTAACTGATGGGTTGCAGATTCCTAAACTAACGACACAACTAGAGGTAGCCGTGGAGAGTTCCTACGTTGATTCTAGACGCCTCGTCACAGCCAGAGAGATAACTACACCTAAAGGCAGAAAGATGAAATCTATCTGCCCCGGAGCAGATCCCCAAAGAAAATAGGAAGCCCCAAAACATAAAATGGCGGTTAGAAAAGATGAAAACACAAACATAGGCAGAAAATAGATTGAGCAAACGCTGGGGCCACAAGCTGACTAAATAGGATAGGAAAGGAGAGATTACTTTCTGCAACCCAAAAAACCCTACAAAAATCCAACAATTCTGATTACAAAAATACTGAGATCACACGATCTCGCCACCCGCTAAATCAGATCTCGGTGTGAGCAAAACCAAGCTGCAGACGCTGAAAAAACAGGAAAAAGCAAATGAGCAAATAACAGTGGCTGCAGATAAACTGTGAGGAGCTCTGGCCCCAGGAGGGGACCTGGCTGACCTCCACAAAGTGCAGAAAACAATGCAAAAAGCAAGCACAAAAAGAAAAGCAAACAATATCTTATCTGAAAGCAGGAGATGCAGGCAAGACTCAGCAAACTTCCAAATGAACCAGGAACCACAATTGAGACAAGAACAATTGATCACCGGCAACCATCATGGGAGGGAACCTCCCTTATATCAGACCAGTCAGTGAACCCAGATTGCCATTCCTCACTGAAAGGTTCAATACTGTCTGTAACCACCAGAGGGAGCCTCTGCTCAGAAACCATCTCTAGCACATTCATAACAGTACCCCCCCCTTGAGGAGGGGTCACCGAACCCTCACTTGTGCAACAAGGCCGATCAGGATGAGCTCGTTGATAGGCACGGATCAGTCTCCTAGCATGGATGTCCGAAGCAAACACCCAAGAATTGTCCTCCTGACCATAACCTCTCCACTTAACCAAATACTGGAGTTTCCGTCTAGAAAAACGAGAATCCAATATTTTCTCAACCACATACTCCAGATTGTCCTCAACCAAAACAGGGTCAGGAGGCGCAGCCTTAGGAACCACTGGCTCGACAAACCTCTTCAATAAGGACTTGTGGAACACGTTATGGATCTTATATGTCCCTGGAAGAAGCAAACGGAAGGAAACAGGATTAAGAATCTCCATGATCTTATAAGGTCCAATGAACCTGGGTTTAAACTTTGGAGATGCAACCCTCATAGGGATATTTCTTGAAAACAACCAAACCAAGTCCCCCACTTTAAACCGAGGACCATCAGTCCTATGCCGGTTGGCAAACGTTGGGCTTTCTCCTGAGAGAGAGACAACCTCTCCACTACCTGGTCCCAAATCTGCTGCATTCGCTCCACAACAGAGTCAACACCCGGACAGACAGAAGCCTCCGCCTGTCCCGAAGAAAATCGAGGGTGAAACCCAAAATTGCCGAAAAATGGAGACATCAAGGTGGCAGAGCTAGCCCTATTATTAAGAGCAAACTCAGCCAAAGGCAAAAAAGAGACCCAGTAATCTTGGTCAGCAGACACAAAACATCTCAAATAAGTCTCCAATGTCTGGTTTGTTCTCTCAGTTTGTCCATTGGTCTGAGGATGAAAAGCAGAGGAGAAAGGCAATTGAACACCAAGTTTAGAACAAAATGTCCTCCAAAATCTGGAAACAAACTGGACTCCTCTGTCAGACACAATGTTCTCCGGAATGCTATGTAACCGAACCACGTGCTGAAGGAACAAAGGCACCAATTCGGAGGAGGAAGGTAACTTAGGTAATGGCATAAGATGTATCATCTTGGAAAACCTATCACAGATTACCCAGATAACAGTCATTCTCTTTGAAACAGGGAGGTCGGAAATAAAATCCATAGAGATATGGGTCCATGGCCTCTTGGGCACAGGTAATGGCATTAACAAACCACTAGAGTGAGAGCAAGGCTTGGAGCGAGAGCAAGTCCCACAGGACTGCACAAATTCCCTGACGTCATGAGACAAAGTAGGCCACCAAAAGGACCGACTCACAAAGTCTCTGGTACCAAAAATCCCGGATGACCAGCCAACGCGGAACAATGAATCTCAGACATCACACTCTTCTTCCACTGGTCTGGGACAAACAATTTCCCCATAGGGCAGCGCTCAGGTTTATCCTCCTGACACCCTTCCAGAGGCAGTCTCAAATTGGGCGAGATGGCGGAAAGAACTACACCCTCTTTCAAAATAACAGTAGGATCAGATAACTCAGGAGAGTCTGCAAAGAAACTCCTCGAGAGGGCATCCGCCTTAACATTCTTAGTGCCAGGAAGAAAAGAAACCACAAAATTAAAACGTGTGAAAAACAAGGCCCACCTGGCCTGTCTAGGATTAAGTCGCTTGGCTGATTCAAGATAAACCAGATTCTTATGGTCGTGAGGACCACCACCTGATGTTTGGCTCCTTCCAGCCAATGTCTCCACTAGGGTTGAGCATTCCGATACTGCAAATATCGGGTATCGGCCGATATTGGCTGTATCGGAATTCCGATTCCGAGTTCCGATATTTTCGTCATATCGGATACCGGAATCGGGATTGTCACTGTCACTGTCAGTGTCCGTCAGTCGGGTCTGTCAGGAGTCAGCGGCACTTACCTGGCAGAAGATCTCCGGCGGTCACGGGCTGGACTGCTTCATGGCCGCAATCTTCTTTCCCCGGCGGTCACATGCAGTTTCTCGCGATAACTGCAGTGACTGCTGGGTAATCCCGGCCGTAAAGCAGTCAGTCCGATGACGTCACCGCCGGGGAAGCAGGTAATCAGCTGTGCTGCGTCGCGATGACAGGCTCTGCCTGTCATTGCGATGTAGCAGAGCTGGATCGTCGTGGGACTGTCGTTATGGACTGCGTCGGACAGGTGGTATACTGTTGGTTTTTTTTTTTTCTTTTTTTACAGGAGATCGATGGCGTCGCAGGAATGAGAGTATAATAAAATTAATGAAAACTGTGTTGTCTCTTTTATTTCATTAAAAGACTTTTTTCTTGCTTTGTCTTTTTTTTACACATTTAATAACTTTGGGATTAATAATGGATCGGTGTCTTATTGACACCTCTCCATTATTAACCGGGCTTATTGTCACCGTGCAATCAACGGTGACATTAACCCCTTATTACCCCGCTTGCCACCGCTACAGGGCAAGTGGGAAGAGCCGGGTAAAGTGCCACAATTGGCACATCTTTTGATGCGCCAAATGTGGGGCTGCTGTAGCCTGGTATTATCAGGCTGTTGAGGGCCAAAATCCATGGGCCTTGACAGTCTTTTAATACCAGGCCGCAGCAGTCTGCATTTTACTTGGCTGGTTAACAAAAATAGGGGGGATCCCCACGCCGTTTTTTTTTCGAGGGGATCCCCTATTTTTGTTAACCAGCCAAGCTAAGCAGACTGCTGTGGCCTGGTATTATCAGGCTGGCAAGGTCCATGGATATTGGATCCTTACCAGCCTGAAAAACCAGGCCTCAGCGGTCTGCTTCATCTGGCTGGTTAACAAAAATAGGGGGGACCCCACGCCAAATTTTTTCGAGGGGATCCCCTATTTTTGTTAATCAGCCAAGATATGCAGACTGCTGTGGCCTGGTATTATCAGGCTGGCAAGGTCCATTGATCTTGGCTCCTTAACAGCCTGAAAATCCAGGCCTCAGCGGTCTGCTTCATCTGGCTGGTTAACAAAAATAGGGGGGACCCCACGCCAATTTTTTTCGAGGGGATCCCCTATTTTTGTTAATCAGCCAAGATATGCAGACTGCTGTTGCCTAGTATTATCAGGCTGGCAAGGTCCATGGATCTTGGCTCCTTAACAGCCTGAAAATCCAGGCCTCAGCGGTCTGCTTCATCTGGCTGGTTAACAAAAATAGGGGGGACCCCACGCCATTTTTTTTTCGAAGGGAACCCCTATTTTTGTTAATCAGTTCCCTCTGACGTCACTGATTGTGTCCCTGGCTGACCTGAAGTGAAAGTGGAAAGCAATCAATTAAGCTTTCCACTTAAGGGCCCGTCTCACATAGCGATATCGCTACCGAGATCGCTGCTGAGTCACTAGTTTTGTGACGCAGCAGCGAGCTCACCAGCGATATCGCTGTGTGTGACATTCAGCGACGATCAGCCCCCCTGCCGGGTATCGCTGATCGTCGCTGAAATGTCAGGACCTTTTTTTGATCGCTGGTTTCCCGCTGACAGGCACACATCGCTGCGTGTGACAGGCGGGAGACCAGCGATCCGCTGGTAACCAAGGTACACAGCGGGTTTCCAGGCGCGGGGCTGTGCCTAGAAACCCGCTGTGTACCTTGGATACCAGCGCCCTGATGCAGGGAGCTGGTATCCAAGGTACACAGCGGGTTTCCAAGCGCTGCGCGGTGCCTGGAAACCCGCTGTGTACCTTGGTTACCAGCGGATCGCTGGTCTCCCGCCTGTCACACGCAGCGATGCGTGCCTGTCAGAGGGAAACCAGCGATCAAAAAAAGGTCCTGACATTTCTGCGACGATCAGCGATACCCGGCAGGGGGGCTGATCGTCGCTGAATGTCACACACAGCGATATCGCTGGTGAGCTCGCTGCTGCGTCACAAAACTAGTGACTCAGCAGCGATCTCGGTAGCGATATCGCTATGTGAGACGGGCCCTTAAGCGATGTTACCCGCAGTGTCGCTGTCCCAGCTCGCTGCCTGAGCTGCCTGTTTGACAGCTCAGCAGCGATCATGTAGCGATACACCAGCGATCCTGACAAGTGCATATCGTTGTCGGGATCGCTGGTGTATCGTTATGTGACACCCAGCCTTTACTCTCCTGTCAGGCAGGAGAGGAACTCATTCATTTGGGGTTTACTGTGAGGCTGCAGCATTAGCTGCGGTCCCTGCAGTAAACATTAACCCTTTCTGAAGGATTACACCGTGGGACCTGACTGTGCATGGGATAGGTAAGAATAATTTTGCTTTTTTATTTTATTTTTATTACAGGAAATGGTTTTTGCAGTAAAATAAAAGATGGTCAAAAACATGTGTCTTTATTTCATTAAAATGATTTTTAATTAAAGTGTGTGTGTTTTATTTTTATTTCATGCAATAGGATTAATAATTGATAGTTGTCTATTTGACAGCTCTCAATTATTAACCTGGCTTAAGGTCACCTTTCAATAGCAAGGTGGCTTTAACCCCATATTAACCCATTCGCCACCGCTACAGGGCAATGGGAATAGACGGGCAAAGTGCCAGAAAGGGCGAATCTAATTATAGATTTGTCTTTCCTGGGGTGTCTGGGGGCAGATGTTAGTAGCCGGGGGGGGGGCAAAAATAATGGTCCCTCTCTGGGCTATTATTATCTGCCCCCACTCACTGGCTTTGTCTGTCTGGTTGCGAAAATAGGGCGGGAGCCCACGCATTTTTTTTCAGCAATTTTACACCTCATATATATATATACATGTCATTGAATTTGTGACACATATATATATATATTTATATTTGTAGTTCATACACTTCTACATAGTATAATAGCCGCTAATTCAATTGCCGGCTTTTGTGAAAATGCAGAACCCGACATGAAATGACACTTGGTGTACATAGGGTTAACCATGTCTTTTCATGTCCTTTGCTATCTAATTTGCACAAACAATTAAATCAGTCTATGTGTGCAAAATTTCACACCTGTAGGGGTTAATTAAAGGTGTAAATTCGTAGCAAAAAAGTCCGTTTTTTTTACAACGAATTTACACCTTTAATTAACCCCTACAGGTGTGAAATTTTGCACACATAGACTGATTTAATTGTTTGTGCAAATCAGATAGCAAACGACATGAAAAGACATGGTTAACCCTATGTACACCAAGTGTCATTTCATGTCGGGTGCTTCTGTCTTTTCACTGAAGCCGGCTTTACCCGGCAATTGAATCAGAGGATATTTTACTATGTAGAAGTGTATAAACTATACATATATGTATATATATGTCACAATGACATGTATATATATATATATATGTATTCTATGTGTGTATATTTAGTGTTTACAAGGAAAGAAAGAGGTTTTTTTAGTTGCGATATTTTGTTCCCATAGACTTACATGGGACTTCCGGTATCGGTATCGGGTATCGCCGATATTTTAGTGATATCGGCGATACCATTCCGATTCCGATACTTTAGGATATCGGAAAGTATCGCTCAACTCTAGTCTCCACTCTTCAAAGGCCCACTTCATGGCCAATAACTCCCGATTACCCACGTCATAATTACGTTCAGTTGGAGAAAATTTTGAGCGAAAAAGGCACAAGGGTTACTCTTAGAGATCTCTGGATCTCTTTGGGACAAAACGGCACCTGCCCCAAGTTCAGAGGCATCAACCTCCACCTGAAACGGTAAAGAAACATCAGGCTGCCGTAGAACAGGAGCAGAAGTGAATCTCTGCTTAAGTTCCTGAAACGCAGAGACTGCCTCAGGAGGCCAATTCACCACATCAGAACCCTTTTTGGTCAAATCAGTCAATGGTTTAACAATACCGGAGAAATTACCAATACATTTACGATAAAAATTGGCAAAACCCAAAAATCTCTGAAGAGCCTTTAATGAAGTAGGTTGGACCCAATCACACATGGCCTGAACCTTGACCGGGTCCATTTCAATAACAGACAGAGGCAAAATGAATCCCAGAAATGAGACCTTCTGTACGCCAAAAAGACACTTTGATCCATTCACATACAGTGCATTCTCTCTCAAAATCTGGAACACAGTCCGAACATGTTTCACATGAGAGTCCCAGTCATTGGAAAAAATCAAGATATCATCCAAATAAACAATCAGAAATTTATCCACAAAATCCCTGAAAATATCATTCATGAAGGATTGGAAGACGGAAGGAGCATTAGTGAGCCCAAAGGGCATCACTAGCTACTCAAAATGCCCGTCTGGGGTATTAAACGCCGTCTTCCATTCATCCCCGTGCTTAATGCGAATAAGGTTATACGCCCCCCTGAGGTCAAGCTTGGTAAACCAACTAGCACTTTTCACCCTGGAAAACAGGTCGGAAATCAAGGGTAACGGATATTGATACTTCACAGTGATCTTATTCAAGAGACGATAATCAATACACGGCCTCAATGAACCATCCTTTTTGGCCACAAAGAAAAAAACCGGCACCCAAGGGTGAAGAGGATGGTCTGATATGACCCTTCTGCAATGACTCCTTGATATAAGATCGCATAACATTGTGTTCAGGTACAGACAAGTTAAATAGGCGACCTTTAGGAAATTTACCACCAGGCACTAATTCAATAGCGCAATCGTAGCTCCTGTGAGGGGGCAAAGATGCAGATTTACTTTCACTAAATACATTCGAAAATTCAGTCAAAAAGTCAGGAACATCCTGAGACTTGGGAGAGGCAGAAAAAACAGGAGTGTCGGCATTAACACATTGGCAGCCCCAACTGGTCACAGACACAGATTTCCAATCCAAAACAGGATTATGAGACTGTAACCAAGGGAAACCTAGTACAATAATGTCAATCAGATTATACAGCACCAGAAATTTGCAACTCTCCTGATGATCTGGTTCAACCCTCATAATCACCTGAGTAGAAAACTGGAGTTTATTCTCCGCCAAAGGGGTAGAATAAATGCCCAGTAGGGGAGTAGACTTCCGAAGGGGTATCATGGGAAACCCACAACGTTTGGCAAAGTCAAAATCCATCAGGTTAATAGCTGCTCCTGAATCAACAAAAGCCTGAGCAGAAAATGTGGACAGGGAGCAAATCAGGGTAACAGTCAACAGAAATTTAGTCTGAACACTACCCAAGACAACTGAGCGTGCAAAACGTCTTCCCCGCTTAGGGCAGACTTAAATAGCATGAGAGGCATCACCACAGTAGAAACATAACCCATTGCGCTTTCGAAACTCATGACGCTGTGCCCCAGAAATCACTCTATCACACTGCATGGGCTCAGAAGCTGGCTCACAAGGCAACACTATCTCACGCATACCTCTGCGCTCACGCAAACATCTGTCAATTTGAATAGCCAATGACATAGAATCATTGAGACCAGAGGGAGCAGGGAATCCCACCATAACATCCTTTACATTCTCTGACAGCTCCTTCTGAAAAAGGGCTGCCAAAGCATCATCATTCCATTTGGTCAGGACTGCCCACTTTCGGAATTTCTGACAATACAACTCAGCATCTTCAAGACCCTGATTTAATGCCAACAAGGTTTTTTCAGCTTGATCAGTGACATTAGGTTCATCGTACAATAACTCCAGAGCCAGAAAGAATGCATCAATATCATTCAAAACAGGATCCCCAGGTGTCAGGGAAAAAGCGCAATCCTGAGGATCGCCGCGCAGGAGAGAGATGACAATTTGAACCTGCTGTCTTGCGTTACCTGAGGACTTAGGCTTTAAGGCAAAAAACAACTTACAGTTATTTTTGAAATTCAGAAATTTAGCCCGATCCCCCAAAAACAAATCTGGCATGGAAATCCTAGGTTCCACAACCGGCAACCTAGCAAGATAGGTAGCAATACTCCGAACCTCAGTGGCAAGCTGATCCACACGGCCAGACAACTGTGCAAACTCCATTGAAAGAAAATAAAATCCTCCTCAGCACCCAGAGAAAAAGAGGGAAAAATGCAACAGACAGAAAAAAAAAAAAAATCTCTGACAACTCTGACAACTTTTTTCATTCCAAACTATTTTTCCCTTCTGTGAGTACCATATAATTTTCAGTTATGGCCGGTGATACTGTTGTGTTTCGGTAGCTGAGGAGGACAGGAACAACAGCAGGGCAGTAGAACACCTGAGATGTTGGTAACTGATGGGTTGCAGATTCCTAAACTAACGACACAACTAGAGGTAGCCGTGGAGCGTTCCTACGTTGATCCTAGACGCCTCGTCACAGCCTGAGAGATAACTACACCTAAAGGCAGAAAGATGAAAGCTATCTGCCCCGGAGCAGATCCCCAAAGAAAATAGGAAGCCCCAAACATATAATGGCGGTTAGACAAGATGAAAACACAAACAGGCAGAAAATAGATTGAGCAAACGCTGGGGCCACAAGCTGACTAAATAGGATAGGAAAGGAGAGATTACTTTCTGCAACCCAGAAAACCCTACAAAAATCCAACAATTCTGATTACAAAAATACTGAGATCACACGATCTCGCCACCCGCTAAATCAGATCTCAGTGTGAACAAAACCAAGCTGCAGCCGCTGAAAAAACAGGAAATAGCAAATAAGCAAATAATAGTGGCTGCAGATAAACTAAGAGGAGGTCAGGCCCCAGGAGGGGACCTGGCTGACCTCCACAAAAGTGCAGAAAACAATGCAAAAAGCAAGCACAAAAAGAAAAGCAAAAAATATCTTATCTGAAAGCAGGAGATGCAGGCAAGACTCAGCAAACTTCCAAATGAACCAGGAACCACAATTGAGACAAGAACAATTGATCACCGGCAACCATCATGGGAGGGAACCTCCCTTATATCAGACCAGTCAGTGAACCCAGATTGCCATTCCTCACTGAAAGGTTCAATACTGTCTGTAACCACCAGAGGGAGCCTCTGCTCAGAAACCATCTCTAGCACATTCATAACAGCAAGGCACACATCTGGCCAAGGTTACAAAATATTTTTGACAGCACTGAACGTTCCTAAGAGCACAGTGGCCTCCATAATCCTTAAATGGAAGAAGTTTAGGACCACCAGAAATCTTCCTAGACTTGGCCGTGCAGCCAAACTGAGCAATCGTGGGAGAAGAGCCTTGGTGAGAGAGGTAAAGAAGAAGCCGAAGATCACTGTGGCTGAGCTCCACAGATGCAGTAGGGAGATCGGAAAAAGTTCCACAAAGTCAACTATCACTGCAGCCCTCCACCAGTCGGGACTTTATGGCAGAGTGGCCCGAAGGAAGCCTCTCATCAGTGCAAGAAATATGCAAGCCTGCATAGAGTTTTCTAAAAAAAAAACACATGAAAGACTCCCAGACTATGAGAAATAAGATTCTCTGGTCTGATCAGATGAAGATTGAACTTTTTGGTGATAATTCTAAGTGGTATGTGTGGATAAAACCAGGCACTGCTCATCACCTGCCCAATACAATCCCAACAATGAAACATGCTTTGGGGATGTTTTTCAGTTGCAGGAACAAGATGACTGGTTGCCATTGAAAGAAACATGAATGCACCCAAGTACAGAGACATCCTTGATTCTTCCAGAGTGCTCTGGACCTCAGACTTGGCCGAAGGTTCACCTTCCAACAAGACAAACCCCCCTAAGCACACAGCTAAAATAACAAAGGAGTGGCTTCGGAACAACTCTGTGACCATTCTTGATTGGCTCAGCCAGAGCCCTGACCTAAACCCAATTGAACATCTCTGGAGAGACGTGAAAATGGCTGCCCACCAACGTTCATCATCCAACCTGACGGAACTGGAGAGGATCTGCAAGGAAGAATGGCAGAGGATCCCCAAATCCAGGTGTGAAAACTTGTTGCATTCCCAAGAAGACTCATGGCTGTACTAGCTCAAAAGAGTGCTTCTACTCAATACTGAGCAGAGGGTCTGAATACTTATGACCATGTGATATTTCAGTTTTTCTTTTTCAATAAATTTGCAAAAATTTCTAAATTTCTGTTTTTTTTCAATCAAGATGGGGTGCAGAGTGTACATTAATGAGAAAAAAAAGAACATTTTTTTTTTTTTTACCAAATGACTGCAATGAAATAAAGAGTGAAAAATTTAAAAGGGTCTGAGTAGAGATTAGCTAAATTGTTTGTGTGGTATTGAAATTTATCAGGCACAATATCAGGCTGGCAAAAGGCTACGAAAGAAAAAAGTATATATAGTCACCTCTCTGGCCACCCCTGCTACTTCCTGCCCACTGTGTGGTCCTCTGCACATTAGTCTAAAGCAAAGGTCTCAAACTACATTCCTCAAGGGCCGCAAACAGGTCATGTTTTCAGGATTTCCTTGTATTGCACAGGTGATCATTTAATCACCTGCACAGATAATGATTCCAGCACCTAGTGCAATGCTAAGGAAATCTTGAAAACATGCACGGTTTGCAACCCTCGATGAATGCAGTTTGAGACCTCTGGTCTCAAGTGTACATCGGGTCTGAGATGCACTGTGATGGAGGACAGTGCAACAGCTAGGGAACAATGGGGATGGCTGGAAATGTGAGTGGTGAGGTGAATATGTTTATTTTATATACTTTACCTGTCACTTACCTTTCCAGCCACCAAATGTTCCCTGCCTGTACCTCCACCACGTCACATCTCTGGTCCAGTGTTCCCTCTATTCTGGGACTTAATTGGCACAGATGAATTCCAGGACCTGCGTATGGACAACTGAACAGTGGGCAGGGAGCAGCAGGAGTGGACTGAGTGGAAAGCAGAGAGTAAGTATAAGTATTTCTTTAAATTTTTATATGTTACTTTTATTATGCTTTGGGGTTGAAAGAAAACCCAGAGCATAATATAGGATATTAGATTTGCAGAGAATAACTTCTCTGTCAATCAAATTTCCAGGTAAAATCTTAACGAACCGGTGAGTTGGGATTTTGTCAGATCTAGGGATGAGCATCACTAAAATGCTCGGGTACTTATTGCTTGAACCAAGCAATTCCTAATACTCACATGCTCGGTTCGAGTAACCACGTCAACGGGAAAGCCAAGCCTTTTTCCGGAAGACCCTACAAAGAGATATGGCGGCAGTCAAAATGTTCAAATGGATGGGAAAAGTGCTGAATGGAAGTAAAACTATATAAGGAAGACCCCCGGAAGCATATCTAACTCCCAGATCGCTACTGAGTACAATGGTGTCAAACTTTTACTCCACTTTAAGGAGTGACAATAAAACATTCCAAAACGATGAGAAATTTCATTTTACAGGAAAAAAAATGTTAAGAAACATTTTTTCTTGTATGCTGACTTGTTTATAAGGCTATATTTAACCCCTTCACCCCCAAGGGTGGTTTGCACGTTAATGACCGGGCCAATTTTTACAATTCTGACCACTGTCTCTTTATGAGGTTATAACTCTGGAACGCTTTAACGGATCTTCGCGATTCTGAGACTGTTTTCTCGTGACATATTGTACTTCATGTTAGTGGTAAAATTTCTTCGATATAACTTGCGTTTATTTTTGAAAAAAACGCAAATATGGCGAAAATTTTTAAAATTTTGCAATTTTCAAACTTTGCATTTTTATTCCCTTAAAACAGAGAAATATATCACACAAAATAGTTAAGAAATAACATTTCCCACATGTCTACTTTACATCAGCACAATTTTGGAACCAACATTTTTTTTTGTTAGGAAGTTATAAGGGTTAAAAGTTGACCAGCGATTTCTCATTTTTACAGCAAAATTTACAAAGCCATTTTTTTAGGGACCACCTCACATTTGAAGTCACTTTGAGGGGTCTATATGGCAGAAAATACCCAAAAGTGACACCATTCTAAAAACTGCACCCCTCAAGGTACTCAAAACCACATTCAAGAAGTTTATTAACCCTTCAGGTGCTTCACAGTAACTAAAGCAACGTGGAAGGAAAAAATGAATATTTTACTTTTTAGCCACAAAAATTATCTTTTACAAACTTTTTTTTTATTTTCACAAGGGTAAAAGGAGAAAATGGACAGATAAGGTTGTTATGCAATTTCTCCTGAGTACGCCAATACCCCATATGTGGGGAAAACCACTGTTTGGGCACACGGCAGAGCTCGTAAGGGAAGGAGCAACGTTTGACTTTTTCAAACTAAAATTGGCTGGAATTTAGATTGGATGCCATGTCGCGTTTGGAGAGCCCCTGATGCGCCTAAACAGTGGAAACCCCCCACAAGTGACACCATTTTGGAAACTAGACCCCCTAAGGTACTTATCTATATTCACCACAGTAATACAAGCGCCTACACCATCCCCATCCTCAGTAATATCCAACATCTCTTTTTTAGAGATAGGTCCCACACGTCCAAGTGCTTCAGAAATAATTTTACCACCACTAATCAGCTCCTCACAAACAGCCAAAATTTTAAGCCCAATACAAAAGAATCATATCACAAATTACTTCGCACCAGCTGTAACATCAAGGTCCAAAAAAAGAAAAGTAGATCAAGAGGAAAAAGAGGTAAAGGATCTAATAGATATCTGAGAATAGTTAAAAAACAAGGAACCCAGAAACCAATAAACAACCAAATCTGCCTCTGGTTAAAATATTTAATTTATCATCCCACATTTTATCCCCTTCAGAAATGGAAATTTTAAGTAAGGGACTAAATTTCTGCCCTGCTCAAGACATGAATGCATTTGATCTTTTTCTCGATTTAAATGCATATACTCGCAAACTTACTCTTAAAAGACATTTCTTGTTGACTGAAAAAAATGAGGACATTGGGGATCTTAAAAAATTACTGATCCCATTAGAGACAAATAAAGAAAGTGAATTTATCCACAAGGAGGTACACCCAAAATCTCTATTTAATCCTCATCAACACAGAGGACCAAATATAGACACTTTTTTTTCATTAGTATCTGAAGAATTTAGGAAATGGGAAAATAATGGTAATAAAAATAAAATCGAAAAGCATGGAATTGGGAAAAATAAGATAAAAAAGGAGAATAACATCTCTAAAAGAGAAAAAGTGGCATTGGAGGATTTAAGACAAAATACAGATATAGTAATAAGGCAAGCTGATAAAGGGGGAGGAGTGGTTGTGCAAAACAGATCTGACTATATTGAGGAAGCTTTGAACATATTGTCTGATATGAGATATTACAAAATTCTAAAAGAAGATCCTACACAATCCTTTGTCCGGGACTATCACCATATGATCAAGGAAGCCTATGAGAGGAATATTCTTAATAAAACAGAAAAAAGGTTTTTAACAAATACAGCGTCAACCATGGCGTTATTTTATCATTTACCAAAATTGCATAAGAACCCTGAAAAACCAGGGTCTTTGACTTGTCATCTTTCTCATTATATTGACTTGTTTTTACAAGATTTAGTAAAGTCTCTTCCTTCATATTTGAGTGACTCCACACAATTAATCGAGGAATTGAGGGATATTGAATGGGAAGACAACTATTCCTTTATCTCGTTGGATGTAAATTCATTATATTCCAACATAGATCATGAAATGGGGGTAAATGCGGTGGGTTTTTATTTAGCAAAGACAGAGATGCTCCCTGAACAAAGAGACTTTCTGTTAAAGGGTCTCAAATTCATTCTTGAACACAATGTGTTCATTTTTGAAGGCGTACTGTACTTACAGTTGCTCGGCACCGCGATGGGGACTCGGGTCGCGCCAAGTTTCGCAAACTTATTCATGGGGCGATTCGAGTCCTCATCGTCACTCTCTAAGCCTGTTTTTAATGATAAAATAAGGTTTTATAAGCGCTTCATTGATGATCTGATTATCATATGGACGGGGACAGAGGAGGAAGCGGCACATTTTATAAAGGAGCTCAATAATAACACCTGGGGATCACCTTTACATCACAATTTAATAAAGAAAAAATGGTGTTTCTTGATCTAGAGATACGCCATAGTGGGAAAAAAATTATTACAAAAACCCACTTCAAAAAGGTGGATTCAAATGGCTTTTTATATTTCAACAGTGCACATTACAAAAAGTGGAAGGTAAATATACCCCACAGCCAATTTTTTCGTATAAGAAAGAATTGTACGAGAGAATCTGATTATGTAGCTCAGTCTAAAATTCTAAAAAGAAAATTCAAGGAAAAAAGTTACCCAAAAAATTTGATAAATGATGCATATAGGGCTAACAAAATAAAAACACAGGAGGAATGTTTAAAAGGAGAAAAAGGAAGGGGGATAATTTGACTATTGGTAAAGAAAAAAGTGATGATCGCTGGAAATTGAATTTTGTGACAACATTCAATAGGGGAAATAAAGTCATAAGAACTGTGCTTTCAAAATATTGGTATATCTTGAAGCGTGACCCTGTTTTGGGAAAACATCTCCCTGATAAACCAGGGATTACATATAGAAGGGGAAAACTTTGAAAAACTTGGTGGCCCCCAGTAAATTAAAAAAACAGTTGGATTCAAAAGGAAAAAACAATAAAAAAGGTACGGATCAAATTTCAAGTGGTGTTTTCAAGGAACCGGAGTTCTCAAATGCACCTCCAAAAAATGTTGTACCTGTGGGATCCTAGGGCTAAAACTATCAAATGTAACAATACTGGTGAGGTCTTTGAGATTTCACAAAGACTCAGCTGTAGCAGTGATGTTGTATATGTCATCACATGCAGTTGCGGTTTGCAATATGTGGGACGCACTGTGCAGACACTGCGGTCCCGCATTAATGGTCACAGAAATAGAGCAAAAAATGGGTTTTTAAAACATAGTCTCTCAAGGCATCTGCTAATTAAACATAACAAAATTTTCAACATAAAAGTAACTCCAGTGGAACAGATACCCTCTGGTGTTGCAAATAGGAATGCTCTTTTAAATCGGAAAGAAACGTTTTGGATATATCGTCTGGGAACATTATATCCAAATGGATTGAATGATATCATAGAGAGAGTTTGAATGCTTTTTTTTTTTTTTTTTTCTTCTTGCATCTATGCTGTCAAAGTTGGTGGGTGTGCTCCTGAACTTGGTCCACTCCCTAAATCAAGTGTCTGAGACTGGGATAAAAGGTTTGCCACTATATATAAGTGTTACTGAATTTTATATTATTAGGATTTGTACTGTGTTTTTATGATACCTGATGAAGGATATATACTGTATCCGAAACGCGTTGTATCTCCTCCATTTTAACTTATTAAATAAAAAAATATGAAATATCATCTTTGGATGTGAGTCCTGGGAAGCGCTGCCATTCATGGGCTGGATGTGCCTTTCTTGATTTATCTAGATCTGTTGTGAGCACTTTGAACCCTCAAGTGTTTCACAAAAGTTTATAAAGCCTGGGTGTGAAAAAAAAAAAAAATTTCCACAAAAATGATTTTTTAGTCCCAAATTTTTGAATTTTCCCAAGGAAATTGGACCCCAAAAGTTGTTGTCCAATTTGTCCTGAGTACGCTGATACCCCATATGTGGGGGGGGAACTGTTTGGGCGCACGGCAGGGCTTGGAAAGGAAGTAGTAACGTTTTGGAATGCAGACGTTAATGGGGGTCATGTTCCGTTTGCAGTGCCCCAGATGAGCCTAAACAGTGGAAACCCCCCACAAGTGACCCCATTTTGGAAACTAGACCCCCTAAGGAACTTATCTAGATCTTTGGTGAGCACTTTGAACCCCAAGTGCTTCACACAAGTTTATAATGCCCGGGCATGAAAATAAAAAATCCTATTTTTTTCCCACAAAAATTATCTTTTAGTCACTAATTTTTTATTTTCCCAAGGGTAACAGGAGAAATTGGACCACATAAGTTGTTGTACAATTTGTCCTGAGTACGATGATACCCCATATGTGGGGGGGAACCACTGTTTGGGCGCAAGCAGAGCTCGGAATGGAAGGAGCACTGTTGTGAATGGGTTTGAGATGAGTTCTGAGCAGAGGCTTCCTCTGGTGGTTACAAGCGGTGCTGGTCTGTCCAGTGAAGATTGTGAGGACTGGGAATCAGGTGTTACTGACTGGTCTTATATAAGGGAGTCACCTTCCCATCAGGGTTGCCGGTGAGCAATTGTTCTGGTCTGAATCCTTCATTCCTGTTTCCCTTGTAGCCTGCTGTGTCGTGTCTGCATCTCCTGCTAACAGATAAGACATTTTCTTCTTTTTGTTTTTGTGCTATATTTTTGCATTTTGTCCTGCACTTCTGTGGGGGCCTTCAGGGTCCCCTCCGGGGCTTTTGCCCTCTCAGTTTAGTTCAGCCACTGATGTTTGTACTTTTGCTTTTTCCAGTTTTTTCAGTGGCTGCTGTTTTGATTTTGTTACACCAGAGAACTAATTTAGGTGGAAGAGGTCGTGTGATCTCAGGTGTTTTTGAAATTAGTAGAGTTGGTGCTTTTCAGGGTTTTCTGGGATTGCAGTAAGTACCCTTCCTATCCTTTTCTATTTAGTTAGTTTGGGCCCCAGCGTTTGCTCTTACTATTTTCTTTCTGTGTCTGTATTTCATCTTGTCTAACCGCCATTACTTGTTTGGGGGCTTTCTATTATCTTTGGGGTTCTGCTCCGGGGCAGATAGCTTTCCTATTTCTATCTTTAGGTGTAGTTAGTTTCTCAGGCTGTGACGAGGAGTCTAGGACCAACGTAGGAACGCTCCACGGCTGCCTCTAGTTGTGGTGGTTAGTCAGGGTACTGCAATCTCATAGATTCCAACTGCTCTGGTGTATTGCCTTTTTTACCTGCACTCCTCAGCTACCGAAACATAACAGTATCACCGGCCTAAAAATTGAAAATTGTATGGTACTCACAGAAGGGAAAAAAATATTGTGAAAGAAAAAAGGTTGTCAGAGTTGTCAGAGATATTTTTCTGTTTGTTGCTTTTTTTTTTTCCCTCTGTATCTCTGGGTGCTGGGGAGGATCTTTTCTCTCAATGGAGTTTGCACGGTTGTCTGGCCGTGTGGATCAGCTTGCCACTGAGGTTCGGAGTATTGCTACCTATCTTGCTGGGTTGCCTGTTGTGGAGCCTAGGATTCCCATGCCAGATTTGTTTTTGGGGGATCGAGCTAAGTTTCAGAATTTCAAAAATAATTGTAAATTGTTTTTTGCCTTAAAATCTAAGTCCTCAGGGAACGCAGCGCAGCAGGTTCAAATTATCATCTCTCTCCTGCGCGGCGATCCTCAGGATTGGGCTTTTTCCCTGACACCTGGGGATCCTGTTTTGAGTGATGTTGATGCATTTTTTCAGGCTTTGGGGTTATTGTACGATGAGCCTAATGTCACTGATCAAGCTGAAAAAGCCTTGTTGGCATTAAATCAGGGGCTTTATGACGCTGAGTTATACTGTCAGAGATTCCGTAGGTGGGCAGTCCTGACCAAATGGAATGACGACGCTTTGGCAGCCCTTTTCCGGAAGGGTCTGTCAGATAATGTAAAGGATGTTATGGTGGGATTCCCTGTCCCCTCTGGTCTCAATGATTCTATGTCATTAGCGATTCAAATTGACAGACGTTTGAGTAAGCGGAGAAGTATGCGTGGAATGGTGTTGCCTTGTGAACCAGCTTCTGAACCCATGCAGTGTGATAGAGTGGTGTCTGGGGCACAGCGTCATGAGTTTCGAAAGCGCAATGGGTTATGTTTCTACTGTGGTGATGCCTCTCATGCTATTTCAGTCTGCCCTAAGCGGGGAAGACGTTTTGCACGCTCAGTTGTCTTGGGTAGTGTTCAGACTAAGTTTTTATTAACTGTCACTCTGATATGCTCTCTGTCCTCATTTTCTGCTCAGGCTTTCGTTGATTCTGGAGCAGCTATTAACCTGATGGATTATGATTTTGCTAAACGTTGTGGGTTTCCCTTGATACCCCTACAGAAGTCTATTCCCCTACTGGGGATCGATTCTACCCCTTTGGCTGAGAATAAACCCCAGTTTTCTACTCAGGTGATAATGAGGGTTGAACCTGATCACCAGGAGTGCTGCAAATTTTTGGTTCTGTATAATCTGCATGACATTATCGTGCTGGGTTTCCCTTGGTTACAGTCTCATAATCCTGTTTTGGATTGGAAATCTGTGTCTGTAACCAGTTGGGGCTGCCAATGTGTTAATACCAACACTCCTGTTTTTTCTGCCTCCCCCCAGGCTCAGGATGTTCCTGACTTTTTGATTGATTTTTCTGATGTGTTTAGCGAAAGTAAATCTGCATCCTTGCCTCCCCATAGGAGCTATGACTGCGCTATTGAATTAGTGCCGGGTAGTAAATTCCCTAAAGGTCGCCTTTTTAACTTGTCTGTACCTGAACATGACGCTATGCGGTCTTATATCAAGGAATCATTGGAGAAGGGTCATATCAGACCATCCTCTTCACCCTTAGGTGCCGGTTTTTTCTTTGTGGCCAAAAAGGATGGTTCATTAAGGCCGTGTATTGATTATCGTCTCTTGAACAATATTACTGTGAAATATCAATACCCGTTACCCTTGATTTCTGACCTGTTTTCCAGGGTGAAAAACGCTACTTGGTTTACCAAGCTTGACCTCAGGGGGGCGTATAACCTTATTCGCATTAAGCACGGGGATGAATGGAAGACGGCATTCAATACCCCTGAAGGGCATTTTGAGTACCTGGTGATGCCCTTTGGGCTCACTAATGCTCCTTCCGTCTTCCAGTCCTTCATGAATGACATTTTCAGGGATTTTGTGGACAAATTTCTGATTGTTTATTTGGATGATATCTTGATTTTTTCTAATGACTGGGACTCTCATGTGAAACATGTTCGAACTGTATTCCAGATTTTGAGAGAGAATGCTCTGTATGTGAAGGGATCAAAGTGTCTTTTTGGCGTACAGAGGATCTCATTTCTGGGATTCATTTTGTCCCCATCTGTTATTGAAATGGACCCGGTCAAGGTTCAGGCCATCTGTGATTGGGTCCAACCTACTTCATTAAAGGCTCTTCAGAGATTTTTGGGTTTTGCCAATTTTTATCGTAAATTTATTGGTAATTTCTCGGTTATTGTTGAACCATTAACTGATTTGACCAGAAAGGGTTCTGATGTGGTGATTTGGCCTCCTGAGGCAGTCTCTGCATTTCAAGAACTTAAGCAGAGATTCACTTCTGCTCCTGTTCTACGGCAGCCTGATGTTTCTCTGCCATTTCAGGTGGAGGTTGATGCCTCTGAAATTGGGGCAGGTGCCGTTTTGTCCCAAAAAGATCCAGAGACCTCTAAAAGTAACCCTTGTGCCTTTTTCTCTCGAAAATTTTCTCCTACTGAACGTAATTATGACGTGGGTAATCGGGAGTTATTGGCCATGAAGTGGGCTTTTGAAGAGTGGAGACTAGAGTTGAGCGATACTTTCCGATATCCAAAAGTATCGGAATCGGAATGGTATCGCCGATACACAAAAAATATCGGCGATACCCGATACCGATACCGGAAATACAATGTAAGTCTATGGGAACAAAATATCGGAATTAAAAAAAACCATTCTTGCCTTGTTGGTTAATTGTACATGAAGGAAAACAACAAAGAGTAATGTAGAATTTATTGGGGAGGTTGAGGAGACATTAAAGGCATAGATGTTTAACACAATGCAATGGAATAGCATTAATATTTCTTTTTTTGAAATACGTTTGGATTGACGAAGAAATTGACAATGTTGTTAACCTTTTTTCTATTTTGTCAAATATGTCTGTTTCACAACTTCCATGCTCTTCACCTTTTTAACTTTTCACACACTTTCTCCTTCATAATCTTCAGCAGCATCATCTTTCTCATCAAATTATTCTTCATCTTCACCTTCTTAATCTTCTAAAACTTCTTGCTATTCATGTTTTTGTTAACATTACTTATATTGTTCTTATTAAACAGTTATTATTCTTCATATTCTACTTCTTCATCTTCTTCCTATTCATCCTTTTCATCATATTCTTATTTGTGACAGACATTCCTGTACTTGTAATCTGTAAAACTCTGAATTTTCATCCTTCCGTTCTTGCTGTCACGAAAGATTTTAATTACAACAGTATTTGTCCGCGTTCAGTTTAGCCTGCAGCAGCATCAGGCATTTTCCAGGGGCACCACGAGGAGGAACGGACTCACCCCCATACACTGCTTAGTCTTCTTCTGCTTAGAATTTAGAGCATATATTTTGCTCTTCATTTTGGTCTTATACTTCATGTTCTTCTGCTTTTTGATCTTCTGCTTATTGTTCTTCTGTCTCTTGTTCTGTATCTTGTAGTTTGTCTTAACCTTCTTTGTCATGTTGGTGATGGTACAAAAGCCAATGGAAGTAACGAGGACCAGCTGACTGTGCTGGAACCGGAGGTCAGCAGAAGGAAAAGAGCCAATGGCACAACCGAGGACCAGCTGACGTTACTGGGACACGGTTACTAAGCAGGAGGTACCTGTGCTCCAAAGCACTACCAAGGACCACAGAGTTGCTGGAACCGGATACCGAATGGAGGCACCTAGGCCAAAGGCACTGCGGAGACCAGCTGACGGTACTGGACCGGAAGGTAGGTCAGACCATAGGCAAGGTCAGCAGAAGGAACCAGACCGCTGACGTACTGGACCCAGTCAGGAGGTACCTGGTCAAGCACTACCGAGGACCAGCAGACGTTGTGGACTCACGGATTACCTAGCATGGAGGTACCTGTGCTCCAAAGCACTACCAAGGACCAGCAGACGTTGCTGGAACTCGGATACCGACATGGAGGCACCTAGGCCAAAGGCACTGCGGAGAACCAGCTGACGGTACTGGAACCCGGATGGGTAGCAGAAGGTACCCATGGAAATTAAAGTTGAGGCAGCAGGACTGTTTGCCGTTCACACAGCAGGGGAACAGCTGACATTACTGAACCCCAGTAACACGGGAGCAAGTGTAGACTGTGCTAACAGCACTTCCGAGAAACAACTGGCGGTGTTGTAGCCCAGGGATGAGAAGAGAACATGGTGGAGGCAGCAGGACTTTTTGCCGTACACACAGCAGGGGAACAGCTGACATTACTGAACCCCAGTAACACGGGAGCAAGTGTAGACTGTGCTAACAGCACTTCCGAGAAACAACTGGCGGTGTTGTAACCCAGGGATGAGAAGAGAACAGGGTGGAGGCAGCAGGACTTTTTGCCGTTCACACAGCAGGGGAACAGCTGACATTACTGAACCCCAGTAACACAGGAGCAAGTGTAGACTGTGCTAACAGCACTTCCGAGAAACAACTGGCGGTGTTGTAACCCAGGGATGAGAAGAGAACATGGTGGAGGCAGCAGGACTTTTTGCCGTACACACAGCAGGGGAACAGCTGACATTACTGAACCCCAGTAACACAGGAGCAAGTGTAGACTGTGCTAACAGCACTTCCGAGAAACAACTGGCGGTGTTGTAGCCCAGGGATGAGAAGAGAACAGGGTGGAGGCAGCAGAACTGTTTGCCGTTCACACAGCAGGGGAACAGCTGACATTACCGAACCCCAGTAACACAGGAGAAAGTGTAGACTGTGCTAACAGCACTTCCGAGAAACAACTGGCGGTGTTGTAACCCAGGGATGAGAAGAGAACATGGTGGAGGCAGCAGGACTTTTTGCCGTTCACACAGCAGGGGAACAGCTGACATTACTGAACCCCAGTAACACGGGAGCAAGTGTTAACTGTGCTAACAGCACTTCCGAGAAACAACTGGCGGTGTTGTAGCCCAGGGATGAGAAGAGAACAGGGTGGAGGCAGCAGGACTGTTTGCCGTTCACACAGCAGGGGAACAGCTGACATTACCGAACCCCAGTAACACAGGAGCAAGTGTAGACTGTGCTAACAGCACTTCCGAGAAACAACTGGCGGTGTTGTAACCCAGGGATGAGAAGAGAACATGGTGGAGGCAGCAGGACTTTTTGCCGTACACACAGCAGGGGAACAGCTGACATTACTGAACCCCAGTAACACGGGAGCAAGTGTTAACTGTGCTAACAGCACTTCCGAGAAACAACTGGCGGTGTTGTAACCCAGGGATGAGAAGAGAACATGGTGGAGGCAGCAGGACTTTTTGCCGTTCACACAGCAGGGAACAGCTGACATTACTGAACCCCAGTAACACGGGAGCAAGTGTTAACTGTGCTAACAGCACTTCCGAGAAACAACTGGCGGTGTTGTAGCCCAGGGATGAGAAGAGAACAGGGTGGAGGCAGCAGGACTGTTTGCCGTTCACACAGCAGGGGAACAGCTGACATTACCGAACCCCAGTAACACAGGAGCAAGTGTAGACTGTGCTAACAGCACTTCGAGAAACAACTGGCGGTGTTGTAACCCAGGGATGAGAAGAGAACATGGTGGAGGCAGCAGGACTTTTTGCCGTACACACAGCAGGGGAACAGCTGACATTACTGAACCCCAGTAACACAGGAGCAAGTGTAGACTGTGCTAACAGCACTTCCGAGAAACAACTGGCGGTGTTGTAGCCCAAGGATGAGAAGAGAACAGGTGGAGGCAGCAGGACTGTTTGCCGTTCACACAGCAGGGGAACAGCTGACATTACCGAACCCCAGTAACACAGGAGCAAGTGTAGACTGTGCTAACAGCACTTCCGAGAAACAACTGGCGGTGTTGTAACCCAGGGATGAGAAGAGAACATGGTGGAGGCAGCAGGACTTTTTGCGTACACACAGCAGGGGAACAGCTGACATTACCGAACCCCAGTAACACAGGAGCAAGTGTAGACTGTGCTAACAGCACTTCCGAGAAACAACTGGCGGTGTTGTAACCCAGGGATGAGAAGAGAACATGGTGGAGGCAGCAGGACTTTTTGCCGTTCACACAGCAGGGGAACAGCTGACATTACTGAACCCCAGTAACACGGGAGCAAGTGTTAACTGTGCTAACAGCACTTCCGAGAAACAACTGGCGGTGTTGTAACCCAGGGATGAAAAGAACATGGTGGAGGCAGCAGGACTTTTTGCCGTACACACAGCAGGGGAACAGCTGACATTACTGAACCCCAGT
>JARQOD010009453.1:0-31303 GCA_033576555.1 Oophaga sylvatica
ATAGGCCCAGCGCAGCCCTGTTGGAAAATTGTTTGTCCCGGACCAGTGGAAAAGAGTGTGATGTCTGAGATTCATTGTTCCGCGTTGGCTGGGCATCCCGGAATTTTGGTACCAGAGACTTGGTTAGTCGGTCCTTTTGGTGGCCTACCTTGTCTCGTGATGTCAGGGAATTTGTGCAGTCCTGCGGACTTGCTCTCACTCCAAGCCTTGCTCTCGCTCTATGGTTTGTTGATGCCATTGCCTGTGCCCAAGAGACCATGGACCCATATCTCTATGGATTTCATTTCCGATCTTCCTGTTTCTCAGAGAATGACCGCCATCTGTGATTTGTGATAGTTTTCCAAGATGATACATCTTGTTGCCATTACCTAAGTTGCCTTCCTCCTCTGAATTGGTGCCGTTGTTCCTTCAGCATGTGGTTCTTAACACGGCATTCCTGAGAACATAGTGTCTGACAGAGGAGTCCCAGTTTGTTTCCAGATTTGGAGGACTTTTGTTCTAAACTGTGTTCAATTGTCTTTCTCCTCGGCATTTCATCCTCAGACCAATGGTCAAACTGAGAGAACAAACCAGACATTGGATACTTATCTAAGATGCTTTGGGTTCCCTACTGATCAGGATGACTGGTCTCTTTTTTGCCTTTGGCTGAGTTTGCTCTTAATAATAGGCTAGCTCTGCCACTTTGATGCCCTCCGTTTTTCTGAAATTCTGGGTTTCACCCTCGATTTTCTTCAGACAGACGGAGGCTTCTGTCTGTCCAGTGTTGACTCTGTTTGGGAGCTATGCAACAGATTTGGGACCAGGTAGTGGAGAGGTTGTCCCTCTCTCAGGAGAGGCCCAGCGGTTTGCTAACACGGCATAGGACTGATGGTCCTCGTTTAAAGTTGGGGACTTGGTCTGGTTGTCCTCAAAAAATATTCCTATGAGAGTAGCATTTCCTAAATTTAAGCCAGTTCATTGGACCTTATAAGATCATGGAGATTCTTAATCCTATTTCTTTTCGTTTGCTTCTTCCAGGGACATTTAAGATCCATAACGTGTTCCACAAGTCCTTATTGAAGAGGTTTGTTGAGCCAGGGGTTTTCTTGCTGCTGTGCTCCTGACCCTGTTTTGGTTGAGGGCAATCTGGAGTATGTGGTTGAGAAAATATTAGATTCTCGTTTTTCTAGACGGAAACTCCAGTATTTGGTTAAGTGGAGAGTTATGGTCAGGAAAACAATTCTTGGGTGTTTGCTTCGGACATCCATGCTAGGAGACTCATCCGTGCGTACCATAGAACTCATCCTGACCGACCTGGTTGCTCAAATGAGGGTTCGGTGACCCCTCCTCAAGGGGGGTACTGTTGTGAATTGGGCTTGAGATGAGTTCTGAGCAAGGCTCCCTCTGGTGGTTACAAGCGGTACTGGTCTGTCCAGTGAAGATTGTGAAGATTGTGAGGATTGGGAATCAGGTGTTACTGACTGGTCTTATATAAGGGAGTCACCTTCCCATCAGGGTTGCCGGTGATCAATTGTTCTGGTCTCTATCCTTGATTCCTGTTTCCCTTGTAGCCTGCTGTGTCGTGTCTGCATCTCCTGCTAACAGATAAGACATTTTCTTCTTTTTGTTTTTGTGCTTGATTTTTGCATTTTGTCCTGCACTTCTGTGGGGGCCTTCAGGGTCCCCCTCCGGGGGCTTTTGCCCTCTCAGTTTAGTTCAGCCACTGATGTTTGTACTTTTACTTTTTCCAGTTTTTTTCAGTGGCTGCTGTTTTGATTTTGTTACACCAGAGAACTAATTTAGGTGGTAGAGGTCGTGTGATCTCAGGTGTTTTGAAATTAGTAGAGTTGGTGCTTTTCAGGGTTTTCTGGGATTGCAGTAAGTACCCTTCCTATCCTTTTCTATTTAGTTAGTTTGGGCCCCAACGTTTGCTCATACTATTTCTGTCTGTGTCAGTATTTCTTCTTGTCTAACCGCCATTACATGTTTGGGGCTTTCTATTATCTTTGGGGTTCTGCTCCGGGCAGATAGCTTTCCTATATCTATCTTTAGGTGTAGTTAGTTTCTCAGGCTGTGACAGGCGTCTAGGACCAACGTAGGCACTCAACTTAGCGAAAAGGGTAAATGTTTATTGTAGTCCACGGTAGTGAAACGTTTCGGTCCTAAATTTCGGACCTTCATCAGCCACATTAAGTACCAGGAGGGGGTAGAAATACCCAATTCAGAGGTAAGCAGTAGATACTGTTGGGATCAGGTAGATCTCCAAAGTAAGGATTAAAGGTGAGTATCTGGGTGAGAGTTTTAAGTCAGGTCTCCGCTGCATGCCGTGGGAGGGACGCGGTATCCGCCGCTGGTCCTTGTGCAGTCTTACTTTGGAGATCTAACTGTTGTGAATGTGTTTGAGATGAGTTCTGAGCAGAGGCTCCCTCTGGTGGTTACAAGCGTACTAGTGAGGATTGTGAGGACTGGGAATCAGGTGTTTACTGACTGGTCTTATAATAAAGGGAGTCATTTCCCATCAGGGTTGCCGGTGATCAATTGTTCTGGTCTGAATCCTTCTTTCCAGTTTCCCTTGTAGCCTGCGTGTCGTGTCTGCATCTCCTGCTATCAGATAAGACAATTTCTTATTTTGTGTTTTTGCTATATTTTTGCATTTTGTCCTGCACTTCTGTGGGGGCCTTCAGGTCCCCTCGGGGGCTTTTGCCCTCTCAGTTTAGTCCAGCCACTGTGTTTTGTACTTTTGCTTTTTCCAGTTTTTTTCAGTGGCTGCTGTTTTGTTTTTGTTACACCAGAGAACTAATTTAGGTGGTAGAGGTCGTGTGATCTCAGGTGATTTTGAAATTAGTAGAGTTGGTGTTTTTTCAGGGTTTTCTGAGATTGCAGTAAGTACCCTTCCTATCCTTTTCTATTTAGATAGTTTGGGCCCCAGCGTTTGCTCATACTATTTTCTTTCTGTGTCAGTATTTCCTCTTGTCTAACCGCCATTACATGTTTGGGGGCTTTCTATTATCTTTGGGGTTCTGCTCCGGGGGAGATAGCTTTCCTATTTCTATCTTTAGGTGTAGTTAGTTTCTCAGGCTGTGACGAGGCGTCTAGGACCAACGTAGGAACGCTCCACGGCTGCCTCTAGTTGTGGTGGTTAGTCAGGGTACTGCAATCTCATAGATTCCAACTGCTCTGGTGTATTTCCTTTTTTACCTGCACTCCTCAGCTACCGTAACATAACAGTATCACCGGCCATAAAAAATTGTATGGTACTCACAGAAGGGAAAAAATATTTGAAGAAAGAAAAGTTGTCAGAGATATTTTTCTGTTTGTTGCATTTTTTTTTTTTTTTTCCCTCTGTATCTCTGGGTGCTGGGGAGGATCTTTTCTCCCAATGGAGTTTGCACAGTTGTCTGGCCGTGTGGATCAGCTTGCCACTGAGGTTCAGAGTATTGCTGCATATCTTGCTAGGTTGCCTGTTGTGGAACCTAGGATCCCCATGCCAGATTTGTTTTTAGGGGATCGAGCTAAGTTTCAGAATTTCAAAAATAATTGTAAATTGTTTCTTGCCTTAAAATCTAAGTCCTCAGGAAACGCAGCGCAGCAGGTTCAAATTATCATCTCTCTCCTGCGCGGCGATCCTCAGGATTGGGCTTTTTCCCTGATACCTGGGGATCCTGTTTTGAGTGATGTTGATGCATTTTTTCAGGCTTTGGGGTTATTGTACGATGAGCCTAATGTCACTGATCAAGCTGAAAAAGCCTTGTTGGCATTAAATCAGGGGCTTGATGACGCTGAGTTATACTGTCAGAGATTCCGTAGGTGGGCAGTCCTGACCAAGTGGAATGACGACGCTTTGGCGGCCCTTTTCCGGAAGGGTCTGTCGGATAATGTAAAGGATGTTATGGTGGGATTCCCTGTCCCCTCTGGTCTCAATGATTCTATGTCATTAGCGATTCAAATTGACAGACGTTTGCGTGAGCGGAGAAGTATGCGTGGATGGTGTTGCCTTGTGAGCCAGCTGCTGAGCCCATGCAGTGTGATGGAGTGGTGTCTGGGGCACAGCGTCATGAGTTTCGAAAGCGCAATGGGTTATGTTTCTACTGTGGTGATGCCTCTCATGCTATTTCAGTCTGCCCTAAGCGGGGAAGACGTTTTGCACGCTCAGTTGTCTTGGGTAGTGTTCAGACTAAGTTTTTATTAACTGTCACTCTGATATGCTCTCTGTCCTCATTTTCTGCTCAGGCTTTCGTTGATTCTGGAGCAGCTATTAACCTGATGGATTATGATTTTGCTAAACGTTGTGGGTTTCCCTTGATACCCCTACAGAAGTCTATTCCTTTACTGGGGATCGATTCTACCCCTTTGGCTGAGAATAAACCCCAGTTTTCTACTCAGGTGATAATGAGGGTTGAACCTGATCACCAGGAGTGCTGCAAATTTTTGGTTCTATATAATCTGCATGACATTATCGTGCTGGGTTTCCCTTGGTTACAGTCTCATAATCCTGTTTTGGATTGGAAATCTGTGTCTGTAACCAGTTGGGGCTGCCAATGTGTTAATACCAACACTCCTGTTTTTTCTGCCTCCCCCAGGCTGAGGATGTTCCTGACTTTTTGTTTGATTTTTCTGATGTGTTTCATGGAGTGCATCGTCCCATAGGAGTATACGTCGCTATTGAATTAGTGCCAAGTAGAGCTGCTGTTTCTTTGTGTTTGGTAATGAGAGAGTTAATTTTACCTAGCTCTTTGCTAAGACTAGGTCCAGCCTCGCCCGGCTGCTTTTGATTATGTTCTAATTAGTTTCCTTTATATTCCTGCCAGTCTGGGTGTTAGACGCCGGTGAAAGCATTCATGTAGTCTAGCAGACTGAAGCGGTTCTGAGAATACTTAAGCTAAGAGCTCCTTAGTTGTTTTTACTCTTATAGCTTATAGTTTATCTCTGAGACCTTAGGTGTTCCTACTGTGTGTGAGTGTTGTATGTAAGACTTTATTTACTTTATTTCTTGTCTTTCTTGTATGTCTTTCTGTTCATTAACCGTTACCTGTTCATTCCCTTTGGTGGTATTCAGGGTCCTTCTTAGGACTAGAATACAGTTGGCAGGGATTGATAGGAGACAGGGTTTACGCTGGTGGCCTGGACCTCTGTACCTTTAACAGTACCTCCAGGTTGAGGGATTAGTTAGGACCCCAGTTTAGGGTCAGCTTAGACCCCGGTCACCCTCTAGCCGGAGACAGCGTATAACGGATTCCGTTTTGACCCACTGGACATTCTGTCAGGTAAATCTATGTTATCATATATCTATGCGCATGTTATATAGTATGTTGCCCTTTTGATATAGATTACTGACATCACATATATATATCTGCTATACAGCGTGACATTTTCACCGGCCCAAACTAAAGATTCTCCCCAGCTGTCATGGATCCAGTAGCCCAGCTGGCCCGGCAGTTGCAGGGTTGTCCATGGAATTTGCAGACATTAAGTCCAAGGTTTTGTCCCCCCGGAGCAAACCAGATCTGAACCTAAGGTTGCTCTCCCGGACAGGTTCACTGGTGGGCGGGACAAATTTTTTACTTTCCGGGAGGCATGTAAATTGTACTTTCGGCTGCGGCCTCGGTCATCTGGGAGTGAAGAGCAGAGGGTGGGAATTGTTATATCGCTCTTACAAGGGGACCCTCAATCTTGGGCGTTCTCTATTCCTCCAGGCTCCCCAGATCTCCAGTCAGTGGATCGATTTTTTACTGCCCTGGGTCTGGTATATGATGATCCGGATCGAGTCTCCCTTGCTGAAACAAGGTTACGTAAAATACGGCAAGGAAATCGTCCAGCGGAGGAATATTCTTCTGAGTTCCGTAGATGGGCAACAGATACTCAGTGGAATGACCCAGCTCTTAGGAGCCAGTTTTGTCAAGGGTTGTCTGACAAATTAAAAGATGTGTTGGCTCAGTATGATTCTCCTCCATCACTGGAGGCTGCTATGGCCCTCGCTATTCGCATTGATAGACGACTTCGGGGAAGACGCGAGGTAACTCCGCCCCCCGTGATGACTCCACCTACTACTAAAGTCCCTTTACTGAGGTTCCCCTGGTCTGTTCTGAGGAACCCATGCAGTTGGGAGGGACATCATTTTGTAGGAGGGAATCGGCGGTGCGCCGCAAGACTAGAAGGTGTTTCTTTTGCGGGAGAGAGGGACATTTTGTTGGGGGTGTCCATCCCGGACCTCTTTGAGCCAAGGAGTTAACCTGGGAGTGTGTATTTCGTCCCCAAATCCCTCTCAGTTTCTCGTGCCTGCGGAGGTGGTGATTGGTACTAGAACTGAGAGGATTTCTGTTTTTCTTGATAGTGGGTCCGGGGCTAATCTGGT
The DNA here is from genome assembly GCA_033576555.1 of Oophaga sylvatica. Classification (NCBI taxonomy): domain Eukaryota; kingdom Metazoa; phylum Chordata; class Amphibia; order Anura; family Dendrobatidae; genus Oophaga; species Oophaga sylvatica. The sequence continues at coordinate 6,332 of JARQOD010009453.1, forward strand.
GGACGCTCGGTTTGCCCAGGTGCATGGTATGCAACTGAGTGTATTGGCCAAACCGGTCCCTATACTCTCTATTGATTCTAGACCTCTTGGTCAAGGTAGCTTGGTACAAGCTGTTCATAACATAGATCTTCGAGTAGGGGCAATACATAAAGAGCAATTGTCTTGTTATGTGTTGGAGGGTCTACCTACTCCTATTGTGTTGGGACTTCCTTGGTTGGCTAAACATAACCCAGTGATTGATTGGCAATCCAGAAAGATAAGCCAGTGGGGTGAATTTTGCAAGAATAACTGCATGAGCACGGTCATCGGTGCGGTTGTGCCTAGGACTTTGCTCCTTTTCTGAGGACTTTGGGGAGATGTTCTCAGAGGAGGGGTGTAAAGAGTTACCTCCTCATCGCGCATATGACTGCTCAATAAAGTTGCTTCCTGATGCCTTATCTCGTACTTTCCCAGGGACCGGGAGGATGGATGATCCGGTTCCTATTCCTCAGGAGGGAGTTGTAGTGTCAGCTGTATGCTCTGAGCTTGAGGGGGAGGTATTGGGGGCTCAGGGGGACGCCCCTGTGGGACTTCCAGGGAGACTGATAGTTCCAGATCGGTTAAGACTGAAGGTTACGGAGAACCTTACAAACGGATGGCTGATAGGGGGAGAGTTTCTGGTCGAGATCTGAAGGTGAACGATCTGGTGTGGTTGTCTACCAGGAATATAAAACTTAAAGTTCCCTCCTGGAGGTTGGGTCCCAGATTCATCGGGCCGTACAGGATCAGTTCCATAATTAATCCTGTGGCATTTCGTCTGGACCTCCCTCCTACGTTTAAAAATCATAATGTGTTTCACAAGTCATTACTTAAAAAGTATGTGGCACCAGTCATACCGTCACCTCTACCTCCTCCTTCAGTGGTAGTCAATGATAACGTGGAATTTCATGGGTCGAAAATCATTGACTCACGTCTCAGTCGCCGATCCCCTCAGTACTTAGTTCTTTGGAGGGGGTATGGTCCTGAGGAGAGGACGTGGGTCCCTGCGTCTGATGCTAACGCAGATCGATTGGTTCGGACCTTTCACACAACTTACCCGGACAGACCTGGTCATGAGGGTCCGGAGGCCCCTCGTAGAAGGGGGGGTACTGTCATGGGTGCATCGCCACGAAGATCGTCGCGATTGCACATTCTGACTTCTCACAGCTGAGCTGCTGTTTCTTTGTGTTTGGTAATGAGAGAGTTAATTTTACCTAGCTCTTTGCTAAGACTAGGTCCAGCCTCGCCCGGCTGCTTTTGATTATGTTCTAATTAGTTTCCTTTATATTCCTGCCAGTCTGGGTGTTAGACGCCGGTGAAAGCATTCATGTAGTCTAGCAGACTGAGCGGTTCTGAGAATACTTAAGCTAAGAGCTCCTTAGTTGTTTTTACTCTTATAGCTTATAGTTTATCTCTGAGACCTTAGGTGTTCCTACTGTGTGTGAGTGTTGTATGTAAGACTTTATTTACTTTATTTCTTGTCTTTCTTGTATGTCTTTCTGTTCATTAACCGTTACCTGTTCATTCCCTTTGGTGGTATTCAGGGTCCTTCTTAGGACTAGAATACAGTTGGCAGGGATTGATAGGAGACAGGGTTTACGCTGGTGGCCTGGACCTCTGTACCTTTAACAGTACCTCCAGGTTGAGGGATTAGTTAGGACCCCAGTTTAGGGTCAGCTTAGACCCCGGTCACCCTCTAGCCGGAGACAGCGTATAACGGATTCCGTTTTGACCCACTGGACATTCTGTCAGGTAAATCTATGTTATCATATATCTATGCGCATGTTATATAGTATGTTGCCCTTTTGATATAGATTACTGACATCACATATATATATCTGCTATACAGCGTGACATGATTTACGAAAGTAAATCCTTTCTCTTACTTGCGTCCCCACTAGAGAGACTCAGATCTGCTTTGCTATTGAATTATGCTGTGTGTCTCAGGTAAGTAACATTCTGCCATTCCAAACGAGTAGATTCCGCCTTTTTGACTATTAGTGCTCGTACCTGAACATGACCGCTACTAGCGTGTCCCTTTTAACTTCTGTACCCGACATGAGCTATCGTCTATATAAGGATCATGGGGAAGGGTCATATCAGACCATCCTCTTCACCCTTAGGTGCCGGTTTTTTCTTTGTGGCCAAAAAAGATGGTTCATTAAGGCCGTGTATTGATTATCGTCTCTTGAACAATATTACTGTGAAATATCAATACCCGTTACCCTTGATTTCTGACCTGTTTTCCAGGGTGAAAAACGCTACTTGGTTTACCAAGCTTGACCTCAGGGGGGCGTATAACCTTATTCGCATTAAGCACGGGGATGAATGGAAGACGGCATTTAACACCCCTGAAGGGCATTTTGAGTACCTTGTGATGCCCTTTGGGCTCACTAATGCTCCTTCCGTCTTCCAGTCCTTCATGAATGACATTTTCAGGGATTTTGTGGACAAGTTTCTGATTGTTTATTTGGATGATATCTTGATTTTTTCTAATGACTGGGACTCTCATGTGAAACATGTTCGAACTGTATTCCAGATTTTGAGAGAGAATGCTCTGTATGTGAAGGGATCAAAGTGTCTTTTTGGCGTACAGAAGATCTCATTTCTGGGATTCATTTTGTCCCCATCTGTTATTGAAATGGACCGGTCAAGGTTCAGGCCATCTGTGATTGGGTCCAACCTACTTCATTAAAGGCTCTTCAGAGATTTTTGGGTTTTGCCAATTTTTATCGTAAATTTATTGGTAATTTCTCGGTTATTGTTAAACCATTAACTGATTTGACCAGAAAGGGTTCTGATGTGGTGAATTGGCCTCCTGAGGCAGTCTCTGCGTTTCAGGAACTTAAGCAGAGATTCACTTCTGCTCCTGTTCTACGGCAGCCTGATGTTTCTCTGCCATTTCAGGTGGAGGTTGATGCCTCTGAAATTGGGGCAGGTGCCGTTTTGTCCCAAAAAGATCCAGAGACCTCTAAAAGTAACCCTTGTGCCTTTTTCTCTCGAAAATTTTCTCCTACTGAACGTAATTATGACGTGGGTAATCGGGAGTTATTGGCCATGAAGTGGGCTTTTGAAGAGTGGAGACATTGGCTGGAGGGAGCCAAACATCAGGTGGTGGTCCTTACGGACCATAAGAATCTGGTCTATCTGGAATCTGCCAAGCGACTCAATCCTAGACAGGCCAGGTGGGCCTTGTTTTTCACACGTTTTAATTTTGTGGTTTCCTTTCTTCCTGGCACTAAGAATGTTAAGGCGGATGCCCTCTCGAGGAGTTTCCTTGCGGACTCTCCTGAGCTATCTGATCCCTCTGTTATTTTGAAGGAGGGTGTAGTTCTTTCCGCCATCTCGCCCAATTTGAGACTTGCTCTGGAGGGGTGTCAGGAGGATAGGCCCGAGCGCTGCCCTGTTGGAAAATTGTTTGTCCCGGACCAATGGAAAAAGAGTGTGATGTCTGAGATTCATTGTTCCGCATTGGCTGGGCATCCCGGAATTTTTGGTACCAGAGACTTGGTTAGTCGGTCCTTTTGGTGGCCTACCTTGTCTCGCGATGTCAGGGAATTTGTGCAGTCCTGCGGGACTTGCTCTCGCTCCAAGCCTTGCTCTCGCTCTAGTGGTTTGTTGATGCCATTGCCTGTGCCCAAGAGACCATGGACCCATATCTCTATGGATTTCATTTCCGATCTTCCTGTTTCTCAGAGAATGACCACCATCTGGGTAATTTGTGATAGGTTTTCCAAAATGATACATCTTGTGCCATTACCTAAGTTGCCTTCCTCCTCTGAATTGGTGCCGTTGTTCCTTCAGCACGTGGTTCGTTTACACGGCATTCCTGAGAACATTGTGTCTGACAGAGGAGTCCAGTTTGTTTCCAGATTTTGGAGGACTTTTTGTTCTAAACTGGGTGTTCAATTGTCTTTCTCCTCGGCATTTCATCCTCAGACCAATGGTCAAACTGAGAGAACAAACCAGACATTGGAGACTTATCTAAGATGCTTTGTGTCTGCTGATCAGGATGACTGGGTCTCTTTTTTGCCTTTGGCTGAGTTTGCTCTTAATAATAGGGCTAGCTCTGCCACTTTGATGTCTCCGTTTTCTGTAATTCTGGGTTTCACCCTCGATTTTCTTCAGGACAGACGGAGGCTTCTGTCTGTCCAGGTGTTGACTCTGTTGTTGAGCGTATGCAGCAGATTTGGGACCAGTAGTGGAGAGGTTGTCCCTCTCTCAGGAGAAGGCCCAGCGGTTTGCTAACCGCATAGGACTGATGGTCCTCGGTTTAAAGTGGGGGACTTGGTCTGGTTGTCCTCAAAGAATATTCCTATGAGAGTAGCATCTCCTAAATTTAAGCCTAGGTTCATTGGACCTTATAAGATCATGGAGATTATTAATCCTGTTTCTTTTCGTTTGCTTCTTCCAGGGACATTTAAGATCCATAACGTGTTCCACAAGTCCTTGTTGAAGAGGTTTGTTGAGCCAGTGGTTCCTGCTGCTGTGCCTCCTGACCCTGTTTTGGTTGAGGGCAATCTGGAGTATGTGGTTGAGAAAATATTGGATTCTCGTTTTTCTAGACGAAGACTCCAGTATTTGGTTAAATGGAGAGGTTATGGTCAGGAAGACAATTCTTGGGTGTTTGCTTCGGACATCCATGCTAGGAGACTTATCCGTGCGTATCATAGAACTCATCCTGACCGACCTGGTTGCTCAAATGAGGGTTCGGTGACCCCTCCTCAAGGGGGGGTACTGTTGTGAATGGGTTTGAGATGAGTTCTGAGCAGAGGCTCCCTCTGGTGGTTACAAGCGGTACTAGTGAGGATTGTGAGGACTGGGAATCAGGTGTTACTGATTGGTCTTATATAAGGGAGTCATTTTCCCATCAGGGTTGCCGGTGATCAATTGTTCTGGTCTGAATCCTTCTTTCCAGTTTCCCTTGTAGCCTGCTGTGTCGTGTCTGCATCTCCTGCTATCAGATAAGACAATTTCTTATTTTGTGTTTTTGCTATATTTTTGCATTTTGTCCTGCACTTCTGTGGGGGCCTTCAGGGTCCCCTTCCGGGGGCTTTGCCTCTCAGTTTAGTTCAGCCACTGTGTTTTGTTCTTTTGCTTTTTCCAGTTTTTTTCAGTGGCTGCTGTTTTGTTTTGTTACACCAGAGAACTAATTTAGGTGGTAGAGGTCGTGTGATCTCAGGTGATTTTGAAATTAGTAGAGTTGGTGTTTTTTCAGGGTTTTCTGAGATTGCAGTAAGTACCCTTCCTATCCTTTTCTATTTAGATAGTTTGGGCCCCAGCGTTTGCTCATACTATTTTCTTTCTGTGTCAGTATTTCCTCTTGTCTAACCGCCATTACATGTTTGGGGGCTTTCTATTATCTTTGGGGTTCTGCTCCGGGGCAGATAGCTTTCCTATTTCTATCTTTAGGTGTAGTTAGTTTCTCAGGCTGTGACGAGGCGTCTAGGACCAACGTAGGAACGCTCCACGGCTGCCTCTAGTTGCGGTGGTTAGTCAGGGTACTGCAATCTCATAGATTCCAACTGCTCTGGTGTATTTCCTTTTTTACCTGCACTCCTCAGCTACCGTAACATAACATCTACCTGATCCCAACAGTATCTACTGCTTACCTCTGAATTGGGTATTTCTACCCCCTCCCGGTACTTAATGTGGCTGATGAAGGTCAGAAATTTAGGACCGAAACGTTTCACTACCGTGGACTAAACATTTACCCTTTTCGCTAAGTTGAGTGCCGAGTTCTCTTTTCATTATCTTCACGGTGTAGGAACCTACTCTGGCACCTTTCAGGCTGTGCACACGATTTATCTTTATACACTTAGGACCAACGTAGGAACGCTCCATGGCTGCCTCTAGTTGTTGTGGTTAGTCAGGGTACTGCAATCTCATAGATTCCAACTGCTCTGGTGTATTGCCTTTTTTGCCTGCACTCCTCAGCTACCGAAACATAACAGTCACCATCCACTACTGCATCGAATGTGAGACTACCATCAATGCATAGACAATCAATCTTGGCTATCTCATACATAAATCTGACTTGCAACTATTTACCATATGATTAGTTATGCAGATTCTTATCATGCCACTACATTGTTTTGTTCTTAGCAATTTAAGTTTTAGTTTTTATTATTTTGTTAGCATTTTGTAGATCCAGCTTTGGTTTTTAACACTTTCTGAATTTTTCTGGACATGCTCTCGATCAGATTCAAGCATGTCTTGAACAAAATCTGATCCTAGGTCTCTTCTACACGTTCCCAAAGTTGGTGCACACTGGTCGACTCACTATGATATGTATACAGTTTTTTCTTCAATTCTACCAACAATTATTCAATTTGGTTGAGGTCTGGGGATTATGGGGTCCAATCCAGCACCTCTACTTCATTGTCATTGAACCATTTATTCCCTAATCACGATGTATGCTTAAGGTCGTTGTCCCCCTGGAACACTATGTCATCCTTTTCATACCCATAGTACTCGAGTGTACAAAGTAACTCATCTTTTAGGACAGGGTTCCCCAACTCCAGTCCTCAAGGCCCACCAACAGATCATGTTTTCATGATTTCCTTTGTATTGCACAGGTGATACACAGTTTTGGGCCCCAGCGTTTGCTCAATCTATTTTCTGTCTGTGTTTGTATTTTCATCTTGTCTAACCACCATTATATGTCTGGGGGCTTCCTATTCTTTTGGGGTCTACTCCGGGCAGTTAGCTTTCCTCTTTCCATCTGCAGGGATAGCTATCTCTCCAGCTGTGACGAGGCGTCCAGGGCTCCGTAGGAAGTCCCACGGCTGCTTCTAGTTGTGCGGTTAGTTTGGGGGTCTGCAACCTATTAGTTTCCAACCTCTCTGGTGTTAGGCTGCCTATGCGATTTTTTGCTCCTGCCTCCACCGCTACCTAAACATAACAGTCCCACAATCGCGCTCTTGTGCAGGCGCACTTAACTCTGTCCTGCTGAGGTCAGAATAAAGTGCTGTAATGTACATGCACAGGAGAGGCCAAAGAGCACCGATGACCCGGATTAAAAGAAGGAGCATGCAAATTACGGCGCATGCACATGTCATTGAACAATGTCAAGGTAAGTGCCAAATTCCACTTTCTTGTGCCATGATTTGACACTGATATCACAGCATAGTCATGATAACCTTTGCTAGATCTGCATGGCAAGGAACATGGGCAAAAATCATGTGTGGAAATCTGTGAAATTAGGCAAATTTCTACTCTGAAGCTGAGAAGTACTCGTTTCATTCCACAACTACTTTTGACTTCAGTAGATAAAGTATCAAGCAAGCTTTAATAAGAAAGTACTACATCGTTCCCACTTTTCCATAAGGTCATAAAGTAGGCCACTTTTGAATCTAAGAAAGTTCAATAACTTTTCTAGATCAATAAATGGAGACAGTCGTACATGCATGACCACCTTTCCATTTCCGGCATCACCTTACACCTTGAGACACATGCAGGTCTGTTATGTTTTGGTAGCTGAGGAGAGCAGGCAAAAACAGCAATACACCAGAGAGGTTGGAATCTATTGGATTGCAGTACCCTGACTAACCACCACAACTAAAGGCAGCCGTGGTCCTAGATGCCTCGTCACAGCCTGAGAGATTAACTACACCTAAAGATAGAAAGAGGAAAGCTATCTGCCCCGGAGCAGATCCCCAAAGAACATAGGAAGCCCCCAAACATGTAATGGCGGTTAGACAAGAGGAAATACAGACACAGACAGAAAATAGTATGAGCAAATGCTGGGGCCCAATCTGCCTAGACAGAAAAGGATAGAAAGGATACTCACTGCAATCCAAAAAAAACCTAAAAAAAACAACGCTACTGATTGCAAAAACACCTGAGATCACACGACCTCTACCACTTAAATCAGTTCTCTGGTGTAACAAAACTAAGCCGCAGCCACTGAAAAAACTGGAAAAGACAAATGAACAAATAACAGTGGCTCCAGCGAAACTGAGAGGAGCCCAAGCCCCCCAGGGGGGAACCTGGCTAACCTCACAGAAATGCAGAGAAATATGCAAAAGGTAAGCACAAAAACAAAAACAGAAAATATCTTATCTGAAAGCAGAAGAAGAGGCAATACTTCAGCAAGCTTCCAAGTGAACCAGGAACCACAGTTGAGACAAGAACAATTGATCACCGGCAACCATGATGGGAGGGAACCTCCCTTATATCAAGTCAATCTGTGACTCCTGATTGCCAATCCTCATTGAATGGTTCAGTACTGTCTGTAACCACCAGAGGGAGCTTCTGCTCAGAATTCATTTCTAAAACATTCACAACAGTACCCCCCCTTGAGGAGGGGTCACCGAACCCTCATTTGTGCAACCAGATCGGTCAGGATGAGCTCGGTGATACGCACGGATCAGTCTCCTAGCATGGATGTCCGAAGCAAACACCCAAGAATTGTCCTCCTGACCATAACCTCTCCACTTAACCAAATACTGGAGTTTCCGTCTAGAAAAACGAGAATCCAATATTTTCTCAACCACATACTCCAGATTGCCCTCAACCAAAACAGGGTCAGGAGGCACAGCCATAGGAACCACTGGCTCGACAAACCTCTTCAATAAGGACTTGTGGAACACGTTATGGATCTTAAATGTCCCTGGAAGAAGTAAACGAAAGGAAACAGGATTAAGAATCTCCATGATCTTATAAGGTCCAATGAACCTAGGCTTAAACTTAGGAGATGCAACTCTCATAGGGATATTTCTTGAGGACAACCAGACCAAGTCCCCCACTTTAAACCGAGGACCATCAGTCCTGTGCCGGTTGGTAAACCGCTGGGCCTTCTCCTGAGAGAGGGACAAACTCTCCACTACCTGGTCCCAAATCTGCTGCATATGCTCCACAACAGAGTCAACACCCGGACAGACAGAAGCCTCCATCTGTCCCGAAGAAAATCGAGGGTGAAACCCAAAATTGCAGAAAAATGGAGACATCAAAGTGGCAGAGCTAGCCCTATTATTAAGAGCAAACTCAGCCAAAGGCAAAAAAGAGACCCAGTCATCTTGATAAGCAGACAAAAGCATCTCAGATAATTCTCCAATGTCTGGTTTGTTCTCTCAGTTTGTCCATTGGTCTGAGGATGAAAAGCAGAGGAGAAAGACAATTGAACACCAAGTTTAGAACAAAAAGTCCTCCAAAATCTGGAAACAAACTGGACTCCTCTGTCAGACACAATGTTCTCAGGAATGCCGTGTAACCGAACCACGTGCTGAAGGAACAAAGGCACCAATTCGGAGGAGGAAGGCAACTTAGGTAATGGCACAAGATGTATCATCTTGGAAAACCTATCACAAATCACCCAGATAACGGTCATTCTCTGAGAAACAGGGAGGTCGGCAATAAAATCCATAGAGATATGGGTCCATGGTCTCTTGGGCACAGGCAATGGCATCAACAAACCACTAGAGCGAGAGCAAGGCTTGGAGTGAGAGCGAGTCCCACAGGACTGCACAAATTCCCTGACGTCACGAGACAAAGTAGGCCACCAAAAGGACTGACTCACCAAGTCTCTGGTACCAAAAATTCCGGGTGTAAGGTTCTTTGTCTCTGTTGACATGTTCCTTGAAACTCAGTTTTCCGTCGGCCATTTTGCTTTCAGTCTTTCTGCAGCTCTTGCCCTCAGTTAATATGGAGTTTCCAGTTTTTATGTTCCCGCCCTGATTCTTCCCTCTTGCTTCTTAGGCAGCCTCAGCTGAACAATCAGTGCTCCTGAATCAAGCCTCAGTCAGCCTGTGACCTGACTCCTGGAAACCTAGGATTTTGGACTCCAGCTATTTCCTACTGAGGAACCTTGGAACACTTTTGGACTCTGGAAACCTGCTGTTTGGTGAATCCATGTTTGCAGAGGAATTACGGTACAGAGAAGAGATACTGAACCTGCTTTGGAGATTTATTGTAGTGCTTGAAGTTACTCTGGCCTGCTGTGTCTCCTGTCTCTGTTCCTGCAAACTGTGTGAACTTTTCAGCATGCTTGTATGAAGTAATACAAGTCATTTCATTTCAACCTATGTCTCATGTGTTTTCCTCGCACCCAAGCACAAGACGCTATAGGAACTGTACACTATACATGACAAGATTCAGGAGCCAATGTTTAGTGTCTGCTGGGTCTGGGAAAGCCGTGTCTGCTGTGACTGTGGATATCAGATGTCCGTTTAATACCTTATGTGATGACAGTGGTTGTGACTTCTCACAACCATTCCAGCACTTCTGCCTTAAAAGATCTGGAAGATGGAGGCTCGCATAAAGGAACTTTGCGGAGTGACTGATACAATCCTTTCAGATGTACAGACTTTAAAGACCCGTTTTGCAAGCCTACAGGATCTCACTAATCATAATTTGCAAGTGTTTGGACAGACTATCCAGGAATTGCGAGCCAGGATTGAGGCTCTAGAGGAACGAGCCCAGGCTCCTGCCATAACCCCGAGTTCTGGATCCCCAAATTACCTCCTTTTCGTTTTGGCGGTGAACGTGAGAAATTCAGGGATTTATTAATCAATGCAATTTATTTTTCTCTGCACATGCTTCACAATTTCCCACTGAACGATCCAAAGTGCTTACTATAATCATGTTGCTTACCAATAAGGCTTTGATGTGGGCAAACCCTCTGATTGAGACTGTGGATGATTGTTTGAATCACCTTGATGCTTTTATTTCAGCCATGGGGCAGGTGTTTGATGACCCCAATCGAGGTGCAACAGCTGAAGCAGCCATGTTAACTTTGCGCCAAGGTAAGCGTTCAGTAGCCGAATATGCCTTGGATTTCAGGAGATGGGCTCTTGATACCACTTGGGACACTTCCGCTAAAAAAATCTATTTTTCGGAAAGGGTTGTCTCCACTGATTAAGGATGAACTTGCTTGTGCCGACCCTCCCACTGCGTTAGGTGACTTTATTAACTATTGTATCCGTATTGATGCTCGTCTGACTGAACGCAGACAAGAGAGATGGTTTGAAAATAATCGCACTAACCTTTTACTACCTCCCTCCTCACCTAAGGAACCTTTGAGTAGGATCACAAGGGAACCAGAACCTGAACCCATGCAGGTGGACTCTTTTTACAAAGATGGGTTAGTGATGCACGCAAAGAACATCGTATAACGGAAAATCTATGTTTCTACTGTGGTAAGTCAGGGCACTTCATTATAAACTGCCCCAGCCGTTCTCGTAAGACTACTGCAGCAGTCATTCACTGTGAGTGTTGCGAGAGGAGCTCTGTCATGTCCGAGCCTCAGGCTCCAGAGAGATCTGCTGCAAGAGATCTTGATTTCTCTGACTTAAACTCTGTTAGTTCTGGGGACGATGACGGTATAAACGCTGCAATTTTTCAAGTTTCCTCAGCGGTGTCCCAGCTGAGTTGTAAAAGAAACAATTCTCATTGCTTCCTTTCCATCAAACTCTGGGTTAACTCAGTCTGGGTGCCTAGCTCTGCTATGATCGACTCAGGAGCAAGTGGAAATTTTATGGATATCTCCTTTGCTCTGAAACAGGGGATACGTTCAGTGAGGAAGGCTACTCCAGTACAGATGGAGACTGTGGATGGCTCTCTACTGACTTCTGGACCAGTGTATCAAGAAACAGAGCCTTTGAGGGTCCTTATGGGTAAAGATCATCAGAGAAAATGTCTTTTATGCTTATCTCTTCTCCCCACTTTCCCATTATTCTAGGGCTACCATGGCTGCAGGCGCAGAATCCTACGATTAACTGGGAGACCAAGGAATTACACTTTCCGGAGAAACAGATGAGTCAAGGAGTTTCAGCTTGCTCTGTTCCTAAAGGAACCATGTCAGTCCCTGAACTACCAGCTGTATACCAGGACTATGTGGATTTATGTGACAAGAAGAACGCTGATCAGCTTCCTCCTCACCGTCCATATGATTGTCCAATTGAATTATTGCCTGGAGCCGAGATACCTTTTGGTAAGATCTACCCCCTAGCGGGGCCCGAGCTAAAAGCTTTGAAGGATTATATAGACGAAAATTTAGCCAAGGGCTTCATACGCCCCTCTTCATCTCCCGCAGGTGCACCCATCTTCTTTGTGAAGAAGAAAGATGGATCTCTGAGACCCTGCATAGACTATAGGGAACTCAATAAGGTTACTATTAGAAACCGTTATCCATTGCCTTTAATCCCTGAGTTGTTGGAGAGAGTGCGGCATGCCAAAATTTTCTCTAAACTGGATCTCCGTGGGGCCTATAACTTGGTCCGTATTAGACCTGGGATGAATGAAAGACTGCTTTCAGGTCACGCTATGGACACTTTGAATATCTAGTTATGCCTTTTGGTCTGAGTACCGCCCCAGCCACTTTCCAACACTTCGTGAATGATATCTTCAGGGATCTCCTAGATACATTTGTGGTGATTTATCTGGATGATATTCTAATTTTTTCTAACTCCACAGAGGAACATCATGGACATGTGAGAATGGTCTTAGAACGCCTAAGACAAAACCATCTCTGCATCAAACTTGAAAAGTGTGAATTCCATAGGACCGAAATTCAATTTCTGGGGTATGTACTATCTACGCAAGGGATTAGTATGGATGGAAGCAAGACCCAAGCCATCAAGGATTGGCCAATTCCTAGAAATGTGAAGGAGGTGCAGCGCTTCATCGGTTTGCCAACTTCTATAGACGTTTCATTAAGAATTTTTCTGAGGTAGTGTCACCTATCACCCAACTTACCCGGAAACAGTCTAGGTTCTTCTGGACCCCGCAAGCTCAGGAAGCATTTTCCTGTTTAAATGATAAATTTACCACCGCACCTATCTTAGTACATCCCAACCCCGAGCTTGCCTTCATAATAGAGGTGGATGCTTCAGACTGTGCCGTTGGAGCTATACTCTCTCAGAGAACAGGTGAGAAGAATGTCTTGCATCCCTGTGCCTTCTTTTCCCAGCAGTTGTCTTCGGCTGAGAGGAACTACGATGTGGGCAATAGAGAATTGTTGGCCATTATTGCCGCCTTCAAGGAATGGAGACACCTTCTTCAGGGAGCTGCACAGCAAATAGTCGTCCTGACAGACCATCGTAACCTTGAATTTATCAGGTCGGCTAAGTGCCTGACTCCTCGCCAGGCTCGCTGGAATCTTTTCCTAAACCAATTTAATTTTGTCATTTCTTATAGACCAGGATCGCGCAATGGAAAGGCTGATGCACTCTCTAGGATTCATTCAGCAGAGACACGTCCACTTACTCCTCCTAAGACTATTCTTCCTGACTCTAGATTCCTGGGAGTGATTCATAATCAAGACCTACTTAAGGACATCAAGGAAGCATACCATGCGGATTCTTTGTTGGCTCAATCCCCAAGGGACGTAAGTCTTGTCTTTAAGAATGGTGTGTGGATTCAGGACAACGTCTGTATATACCTGAAACAGTCAGATTGAGAGTATTGCAACTCATCCACGATTCCAAGATAGCCGGGCATAGGGGAATTCTAAAGACACAAGAATTTCTTTCTCGTTTCTTTTGGTGGCCCACTTACAGGAAAGATGTTTTAAACTATGTCACTTCATGTGAAGTCTGTGCAAGATGCAAAACACCTCGCTCCTCACCAACTGGTCTGTTGCAACCTCTTCCCACCCCGTCCCGCCCGTGGGGATCCATTTCTATGGACTTCATTGTGGAGTTACCAACCTCTCAAGGGAAGAACACCATTCTAGTGGTGGTTGACCGTCTAACAAAGGCAGCTCATTTTATCCCTTGTGTCGGCTTACCCACTGCAAAACAGACATCAGATTTGATGATTAAGAATGTGTTTCGCTTACATGGAGTACCGGATGAGGTCATTTCGGAACGAGGGGTGCAATTCACTTCAAGGTTTTGGCAAAATTTCTGTGCAGCATTGGACATTAAAGTAAACCTTTCTTCTGCTTTTCATCCCCAGACTAATGGACAGACAGAACGAACCAATCAGACCCTGGAGCAGTATCTCCGCTGTTTTATCTGCCACCTACAGGATGATTGGGTGGATCTACTTCCACTGGCTGAGTTCTCTTATAACAACTCTCAGAGCGCCTCCATTAAGCAGTCTCCTTTTTACTCCAATCTAGGTTATCATCCTAACATTCTTCCTCGATTTCCCATAGATACGCCCTTGCCGGCAGTGGCTGAAAGAATCACTTCTTTACAAAAGAATATGGATCTTCTAAAGGAAAATCTAGAATTGGCTCAGGAAAGGTACAAGAAAGCAGCAGATAAATTTCGTAAACCTGCACCTGCTTTCAAGGTAGGAGATTTGGTCTGGCTGTCAACCAGAAATCTTAAATTAAAGATTCCATCGTCTAAATTGGGACATAAGTACATTGGACCTTATAAGATCAGTAAGATTATAAGTGCTGTTGCTTGTCGTCTTCAACTGCCCAGAACTATGAGAATCCATCCTGTCTTTCATGTATCCCTACTAAAGGCTGCAACACCCAATACGTTTCCTGGACGTTCTTCTCCTTGCCCTGACCCAGTGCTGGTCGATGGTCAGGAAGAATTTATGGTGGAAAGGATTCTAGATTCCAGGTTGTACAGAAATCAGTTGCAATATTTGATTAAATGGCAGGGCTACCCAGTGGAGGACAACTCATGGGAACCAGTCAATAATGTAAATGCTCCTCGCCTGCTCCGCCAGTTTCATCAGAGGTACCCTGACAAGCCTGGTCTGAGGTCATCCGGAGGTTGTCCCTAAGGGGGAGTAATGTAAGGTTCTTTGTCTCTGTTGACATGTTCCTTGAAACTCAGTTTTCCGTCGGCCATTTTGCTTTCTGTCTTTCTGCAGCTCTTGCCCTCAGTTAATATGGAGTTTCCAGTTTTCATGTTCCCGCCCTGATTCTTCCCTCTTGCTTCTTAAGCAGCCTCAGCTGAACAATCAGTGCTCCTGAATCAAGCCTCAGTCAGCCTGTGACCTGACTTCTGGAAACCTAGGATTTTGGACTCCAGCTATTTCCTACTGAGGAACCTTGGAACACTTTTGGACTCTGGAAACCTGCTGTTTGGTGAATCCATGTTTGCAGAGGAATTACGGTACAGAGAAGAGATCCTGAACCTGCTTTGGAGATTTATTGTAGTGCTTGAAGTTACTCTGGCCTGCTGTGTCTCCTGTCTCTGTTCCTGCAAACTGTGTGAACTTTTCAGCATGCTTGTATGAAGTAATACAAGTCATTTCATTTCAACCTATGTCTCATGTGTTTTCCTCGCACCCAAGCACAAGACGCTATAGGAACTGTACACTATACATGACACCGGGATGACCGGCCAACGTGGAACAATGAATCTCAGACATCACACTCTTCTTCCACTGGTCTGGGACAAACAATTTCCCAATAGGGCAGCGCTCGGGTTTATCCTCCTGACACCCTTCCAGAGCCAGTCTCAAATTGGCGAGATGGCGGAAAGAACTACACTCTCTTTCAAAATAACAGCAGGATCAGATAACTCAGGAGAGTCCGCAAGGAAACTCCTCGAGAGGGCATCCGCCTTAACATTCTTAGTGCCAGGAAGAAAGGAAACCACAAAATTAAAACGTGTGAAAAACAAGGCCCACCTGGCCTGTCTAGGATTAAAGGGTATGCCACACTAAGCGAGATCGCAAACAAGATCGCTAACGAGATCGCAATTGCGTCACCATTTATGACGCAGTTAGCTATCTCGTTAGCGACTTAACTGTGTGTGACATGTAGCAGCGATGTGGCCCCTGCTGAGATGTCGCTGATCGTTTGTAAACGTTCTGAGCCGTTTTTTGGTCGTTAGTGTCCCGCTGTTGAGCCTGAATCGCTGAGTGTGACACCCTTTATGAGCGACTTCACCAGCGTCACAGGTGGGACTAGACTTTCCCAACGACCGCAGAGGTCGTTTTACAGATCGCTGATGAGATGTGTTTGGAATCACAGATCGCTGATGAGATGTGTTTGGAATCACACAGCTAAGTCGCTAATGAGATCGCTACTGCATCATAAATGGTGACGCAGTAGTGATCTCGTTAGCGATCTCGCTTGCGATCTCGTTTAGTGTGGCATACCCTTAAGTCGCTTGGCTGATTCCAGATAAACCAGATTCTTATGGTCCGTGAGGACCACCACCTGATGTTTGGCTCCCTCCAGCCAATGTCTCCACTCTTCAAAAGCCCACTTCATAGCCAATAACTCCCGATTACCCACGTCATAATTACGTTCAGTTGGAGAACATTTTTGAGAGAAAAAGGCACAAGGGTTACTTTTAGAGGTCTCTGGATCTCTTTGGGACAAAACGGCACCTGCCCCAATTTCAGAGGCATCAACCTCCACCTGAAATGGTAGAGAAACATCAGGCTGCCGTAGAACAGGAGCAGAAGTAAATCTCTGCTTAAGTTCCTGAAACGCAGAGACTGCCTCAGGAGGCCAATTCACCACATCAGAACCCTTTTTGGTCAAATCAGTCAATGGTTTAACACTAACAGAGAAATTACCAATAAATTTACGATAAAAATTGGCAAAACCCAAGAATCTCTGAAGAGCCTTTAATGAAGTAGGTTGAACCCAATCACAGATGGCCTGAACCTTGACCGGTCCATTTCAATAACAGATGGAGACAAAATGAATCCCAGAAATGAGATCCTCTGTACGCCAAAAAGACACTTTGATCCCTTCACATACAGAGCATTCTCTCTCAAAATCTGGAACACAGTCCGAACATGTTTCACATGAGAGTCCCAGTCATTGGAAAAAATCAAGATATCATCCAAATAAACAATCAGAAATGTATCCACAAAATCCCTGAAAATGTCATTCATGAAGGACTGGAAGACGGAAGGAGCATTAGGGAGCCCAAAGGGCATCACTAGGTACTCAAAATGCCCCTCTGGGGTATTAAATGCCGTCTTCCATTCATCCCCGTGCTTAATGCGAATAAGGTTATACGCCCCCCTGAGGTCAAGCTTGGTAAACCAAGTAGCACTTTTCACCCTGCAAAACAGGTCAGAAATCAAGGGTAACGGATATTGATATTTCACAGTGATCCTGTTCAAGAGACGATAATCAATACACGGCCTTAATGAACCATCCTTTTTGGCCACAAAGAAAAAACCGGCACCCAAGGGTGAAGAGGATGGTCTGATATGACCCTTCTCCAATGACTCCTTGATATAAGACCGCATAGCGTCATGTTCAGGTACAGACAAGTTAAAAAGGCGACCTTTAGGGAATTTACTACCAGGCACTAATTCAATAGCGCAGTCATAGCTCCTATGGGGGGGCAAGGATGCAGATTTACTTTCGCTAAACACATCAGAAAAATCAGTCAAAAAGTCAGGAACATCCTGAGACTGGTGAGAGGCAGAAAAAACAGGAGTGTTGGCATTAACACATTGGCAGCCCCAACTGGTTACAGACACAGATTTCCAATCCAAAACAGGATTATGAGACTGTAACCAAGGGAAACCTAGTACAATAATGTCATGCAGATTATACAGTACCAAAAATTTGCAACTCTCCTGATGATCAGGTTCAACCCTCATTATCACCTGAGTAGAAAACTGGGTTTATTCTTAGCCAAAGGGGTAGAATCAATCCCCAGTAGGGGAATAGACTTCCGTAGGGGTATCAAGGGAAACCCACAACGTTTGGCAAAATCAAAATCCATCAGGTTAATAGCTGCTCCCGAATCAACAAAAGGATAGAAAGGATACTCACTGCAATCCAAAAAAAAACTAAAAAAAAAACAACGCTACTGATTGCAAAAACACCTGAGATCACACGACCTCTACCACCTAAATCAGTTCTCTGGTGTAACAAAACTAAGCCGCAGCCACTGAAATAACTGGAAAAGGCAAATGAACAAATAACAGTGGCTCCAGCAGAACTGAGAGGAGTCCAAGCCCCCCGGGGGGGGAACCTGGCTAACCTCACAGAAATGCAGAGAAATATGCAAAAGGTAAGCACAAAAACAAAAACAGAAAATATCTTATCTGAAAGCAGAAGAAGAGGCAATACTTCAGCAAGCTTCCAAGTGAACCAGGAACCACAGTTGAGACAAGAACAATTGATCACCGGCAACCATGATGGGAGGGAACCTCCCTTATATCAAGCCAATCTGTGACTCCTGATTGCCAATCCTCATTGAATGGTTCAGTACTGTCTGTAACCACCAGAGGGAGCTTCTGCTCAGAATTCATTTCCAAAACTTTCACAACACAGGTCACAGTGTTGGATATGAGCTAAATCTTTGAGATGGAACAACTTATTTATGAAAATAGGAAAAGGCTGAGAAAATTATACGAGACTGTGTACGCAATGATCACATTATTTGCTTCCAAACAGAAGGTAATTCGGTTATCAACCTGTGAACTGTTGCTCATAATATTAGGATAGACTAGAACAAAGCGGTAGAGAAAGAGAGAGTCCTGACATTCGCCTGTCTGTACACAGCAAGACAGACCACTCTTTTCATTAGAATGTTTGAACTGCAGATCAGACGGGAGAGAAGATTAAATCAAATATGAATTTAATCAAGGGATCAGCTTATTTTCCTGATGTGAAGAGAGGAATAAGCACAGGACAGAACCCCGGGACATCTGCCTCAAATCAAAGACCTCTAGCTTGCCACTAACTGCTCTGATGATCCACATAGGAATGAAAAAAAGAAAAAAAACAATTATTTATGCTTTTTGATGTTAAGGTTCTAAAGTGACTTTATTTCTTTCTTTACTTTGATGAACCAAGGTCAAAGTTATTGTTTCCTTTACATTTACATTTTAAATCAAAAGTTTGTAGCACATTTTGACCTACTTAGGAGGTGCGCTGTTAATAAGGATTGTTTTAGTTTGAAGGAAATAGAAGAACTGCTTATTAATTATATCAGTTTAATAGTCAATTGACTTTTAGTGTTTGATTCTATGCACAAGATGAAGTCAATAGGGAAACCTACAAAATGTGCTAGTCCATTGTGCTCAAGGACCTCACAGAGGCTCAAATCACATTCATCTGAACACAAATGTTCAAGTCAGATGCAGATTGCAACTAAACAAAATATACAATACATTTAATTTTGCGTGAGTGTAGGATAGATACACCACTAAAAGAAGAATTTCAGGTGAGAACTTAATCACGTCACAGAAGTATCTAACTTCCTATCTGGAAACGTATATCTTTTGGTTAATGGGATTTATCTAAATTTCTCTCCTTCCCAAGTGAACTTTTCCATCTCGTAAATCTACAATTTTCTGAGCCACCGTATATTTCTTTATACCTACCTAACAATATTACATTTGGACAGGACTGTTTATACTTTTGAAAATACATTATTTTCATTAATTAGAGATTAATTTCTCCAATATTCAAGGGAATGTGTCAAGATGATTTCACACCCCAATCAATTTATATGCAAATTTTCTCTTCAGAGAGGAAGAGGACTAGTACTCTAGTGCCACCTATTGGAAGTGTCAATCCTAAAAGTGATCCTTTAACTAACCTTGACTTAGGGTGAAAACCAAGCCGAAATATGGTTTGGCATCAATCCTAAATCATATGATAAGGCTCGTTAAAGGGTGGATATTGACTTTTACGATTGCTACATCCAATAGGTGGTATGAAGGAAATATATAATTGTAAGGCACTAAAATATCAGTATAAAACCTAGTTAAGGCTGCATCCACATATTGTCTCTACCCAAAGTAGATAACATCTGCCTACTCTTATTGCAGGCACTCAAAACCACAAGGGGGTCTCATATAACAGCTTTGGATGTGAAAAGTCATCATGTAAGGGCTAGAGCCCCCTAGCCCTTACTATGACCATTTTACAGCACTAAAGTTCAGGTTCCTATTGACTTGTATTGGGTTTGGGGACAAGGTCGGACCTGAATCAAACTTTTAACTGTATATTCATAGAACCTACTGAACTCAAACATCCACTGGTCCGCTCATCACTAATGGAGATATAATATTAGACTGCTATCTTTGATGGCTGAATATCTCAATCTTTTTTTTTAAGAGAGGACCCTGCTGACTATAAGAACTTATACTCTACAGGCAAGAGAAAGAGAGAGAGTCCCACAGGTCATAAAAGCTTGCACTCTACAGAAGTGAGAGATAGAGTGAGGATCCTTCTCACCATAAGAACTTACACTCTACAGGAGAGAGATAGAGCACACCGCTGACCATAAGAGCTTAACACTGTACAGGAAAGAGAGACTTACCCCAGTGACTCTGGAGATGGAAAACCACTCTGTCGTACAGATTGTGCTCAACTGGGAACCACTGATCTGTGATGTCCCAGGTACTGAGCACCTCTGTACAAAGGAATAATAATTGAAGGACATAAAATGCAGGTTAATTGAACAATGAGAGATTCTCCCACCTTCCCCCAATCCTGTAGGAGGATGCCCTTAATGAGAGCTGGGGGGCTTCCTTCATCTACAGAGAGACTCTACATGATCAGCCCAAGGGACCATGGCTCCAGCTGGTGGAATACAGATCTGCTCCACTGATTATCACTGAACACACAAAGAAGTTTGGAGAACCCCGATTGGGAGTGTACTATATGTTGTTGCTGGTTGGAGCTGGAGGCATGCGCTACTGTCATGGTATCCGTTGTCTGGAGAAGCATGGGCCAACCAAAAGTTGCGAGACATTGTATATCACCTGGAAAGGGGCAGTGGAATTATTGGCTCCAGGTTGAGATCTCCTGGACTAGGGGCTATCACGGTGAGGATTGCAAGAGAACTCACCAGTGCAATCTCCCGGAAGACGAGTGCAGAAGAAAGCTTCAGGCTCCTAGGAACGCAGGGTGAGCAAGGCAGGAGAGAGATGGTTTCAGGGCCTGAATCACCTGACAGTTGAGGGGCGTGGCTTCAGCTCCAGGGAGCTAGAAGCTGAGGGAAAACTCCTAGAAAGGTAACTACGGGACAAAGTTACCCAGGGTACAGACAGAGACGTAAATCTGAACAAGCCAAGGTCAAAGCACGAGAAGACAGTATAGTACCAAGGATGAGACAGAACGGATAGTCGGGGACAGGCAGAGATCAAAACCAAACAGACAGCGAAGGTACAGAAACAGAATCCAACAAGCAGTATCCAGAGAACAGACCGAGTCAAAACCAAAGTATCAGGCAAACCAGAACACAGCACAAACACACTCAGGGGTCAACACACTCTGCCAAGGGCGAAAGTATAACTGACAGGGATTGGAGCTTCCTAGGGCTATAAGAAGCTCTCCCCGAACCAAGGAGAGGCCACAATAATAAGCCCCAGGTGTGCAGGTAAGAGCTTGCACTGGGATCAAAACCTTAACCCCTAGCGTGCAGGTCAAACCTGCACTGGGATCATGACAGTACCCCCCTCTCAACGGGGGTCCTCTGGACCCCCAGGCTTGCCCGGGAACCTGGCATGGAAAGCCCGAACCAGGCGATCCGCATGCATCAAACGGGCCGGCACCCAGGATCTGTCCTCCGGTCCATACCCCTTCCAATGAACCAGGTACTGTACCGACCGCTGCACCAACCTGGAGTCAACAATATGCTCAATCTCATATTCCATGTGTCCCTCAACCAAAACAGGAGGAGCAGCGGACTCGGACTCCCCCCGGATTGCCTCAAAAGGTTTCAGTAGGGATTTATGGAAGACGTTAGGGATCTTGAATGAGACTGGAAGACACAACCTGTAAGCCACTGGATTGATCTTTTCCACAATCTTGTATGGGCCAATGAACTTGGGGCCCAACTTGGCTGATGGAACCTTCAACTTAATGTTTCGCGTGGAGAGCCAAACTTTCTCTCCAACCTGAAACATAGGACCTGGTGTTCTTTTCCTGTCAGTGAAAAACTTGTACCTGCCTTGAGACCTGGATATATTCCGCTGGACCTCCGCCCATGTATTCTTTAATCGCTGAACAGACCCCTCTGCCCCTGGACACCCAGAATCCAAACGAGAAAACTCACCAAAATGAGGACTAAAACCATAATTGATCAGGAAAGGAGACATACCAGTAGATTGGCTCACCCGACTATTGAAGGCGAATTCCGCCAAAGGCAGTACATCACACCAGTCATTCTGTCTTGCAGAAGTCAGACATCTGAGGATCTGTTCCAGAGACTGATTAGTGCGTTCCGTCTGACCATTGCTCTCAGGATGGTATGCAGATGAAAAAGACAGAGACATCCCCAATTTCTTGCAAAAAGCACGCCAAAACTTTGCCACAAACTGCACTCCACGATCAGACACCACATTCAGGGGTACCCCATGCAACCGGATAACGTGCTGTACAAACAATCTGGACAAAGTCTCAGCTGAGGGTAGTGCGGATAAGGGTACAAAATGAGCCTGCTTCGAAAACCTGTCCACCACTACCCATACCACCGTATTGCCCTTGGATGGAGGAAGATTAGTAATAAAATCCATGGACAAGTGAGTCCATGGCCTTTCGGGAACTGCCAAGGGCATCAGTTCCCCAGCCGGCCGGCTATGTGAGTTTTTAGAACGAGCGCAGACCCCACAACCAGAAACAATTTTTTTTTATGTCAGAGCTAAGAGTAGGCCACCAAAAGATCCTAGCCACCGCCCGACGTGTGGCAGATATACCAGGGTGAGCACTGAGCTTGGATTCATGGAACTCCTGGAGGAGTTTAAGCCGAAGCTGCTCTGGGACAAACAACTTATCCCCTGGCTTGGCAGCAAGGGCCAGAGACTGGGCCCTCTCAATCTCCTGTTCCAACTCAGACGAGACCACTGCCAACACAACCCCAGGGTGAAGAATGGAGGAAGGTGGCTCAGGGGGAGACACCGGATGAAAACTGCGAGATAAGGCATCAGCCTTGATATTCTTTGACCCCGGACGAAACGTAATAGTAAACTGAAAACGGGAAAAAAAAAAGTGACCAACGGGCCTGTCTGGGTGTTAGTCTCTTAGCAGACTCAATATATGATACATTTTTGTGGTCGGTAATCACAGTAACCGAGTGACTGGCCCCCTCCAAAAAGTGCCTCCATTCTTCAAACGCTAACTTGACCGCAAGAAGCTCTCTATTGCCAACATCGTAATTCCTCTCAGCAGCAGAGAATTTCCTGGAAAAAAAAAGCACATGGCCTGAGGTTGGTCAGAGTGGCAGGACCCTGGGACAACACAGCACCCACCCCCACCTCAGAGGCGTCCACTTCCACAATAAATGGTTTGGACGGATCTGGCTGTACCAACACCGGAGCAGTCATAAAGCATCTCTTCAGACCAGCAAAGGCCTCTTTTGCGAGCGAGGACCAATTTTTCACATCCGAACCTTTGCATGTTAAATCAGTGAGTGGTTTGACCACCTGCGAAAACCCCCGAATAAATTTTCGGTAGTAATTGGCGAACCCCAAGAAGCGCTGGAGCCCTTTAAGATCTCGGGTTGTACCCAATCCGCAATGGCCTGCACCTTCTTGGGGTCCATACGAAAACCCTCACAGGACACAATCAATCTCAAAAAAGATAATTCTTGAACAAAAAACACACACTTCTCCAATTTAGCAAACAGATGATTTTCCCTAAGTCTTTGGAGAACAGTTTGTACATGATTCATATGAGAATGACTGTCGGGGGAATATATCAGAATATCATCTAAGTAGATAACAACAAAACGACCAATGAGATCAGAAAACACCACGTTGATGAAATTCTGAAATATGGCGGGAGCATTGGTAAGACCAAACGGCATGACTACATTTTCAAAAAGTCCCTCGGACGTGAGGAACGCAGTTTTCCATTCATCCCCCTTCCTGACCCTTATCAAATTATATGCTCCCCGAAGATCCAGTTTAGAGAACCATTTTGCCCCTGATAGTTGGTTACATAAATCAGGAATCAATGGAAGGGGATACGTATTTCGTACAGTAATCTTATTTAATTCACGAAAGTCGAGACAGGGACGTAGACCGTCATCTTTTTTCTTCACAAAAAAGAACCCCGCCGCCACAGGTGAAACTGAGGGACGTATGTGTCCCTTGCGAAGACTTTCAGCAATATAATCCTTCATAGCTAAGCGCTCAGGTCCAGACAAATTAAACAGGCGGGCTTTAGGTAGTTTAGCCCCCGGGACTAGCTCGATGGCGCAGTCAAAGGGTCTATGTGGCGGCAACGTCTCGGCCTCGCTTTCTGAGAACACATCTTCGAAGTCTTTCAGGTACTCCGGAATACCTTCCAGCTCGACAGATGACACAGACACAGATTTAACAGGTTTAACCAGCAGTGCAGATTCATAACATAACTTAGAATCATTAAACCCCCATTGAACAATCTCCCCCGTTTTCCAGTTAATAACTGGGTTATGGCGTTGTAACCAGGGCATGCCCAACACCAACCCTGCTGGTAGATTGTCCAGAACAAAACAACTTAATTTTTCCTCGTGAGCAGCGCCCACTCTGAGCGAAAACAAGTCAGACATAAAGAGAATTCCCTCTTTTGTGAGGGGGGAGGAGTCAATGGCCACCACCTTGATCGGAGTCTTAAGCCTAGCTGTCCCTATCTTGCAGCGTGTGACCAATTGAGAGTCAATCAGATTGATGGATGACCCGCAGTCCACAAAGGCTGTAGAGGAAAAAGAACAACCATCCACTAACAGTTCCACATGAAGCAACACCTTAGAGAACGAGGAAAAGTGTACCTGAGGGTCTGAGTAGTCTCCTCGCTGACTACCCAGACCTAGTCGTTTCCCGCCGACCGGGTTGAGGACGGGCAGACAGGACACTCCTTTTTCCAATGTCCAGCTTTACCGCAGTAGAAGCACAACAGTTCTTCCCGACGGAGTTTTCTCTCCTTTTCCTTCAGAGTGATAGCGCCCACATCCATGGGCTCAGAGACAGTCTCTTTTCCACTGGGGAACAATGTAGTCTCCACCTGCATCACCCCTCTGGCCCGAAACCTGCGGTCCATCCGGACGGCCTGGGTCATGGCGTCCTCGAGAGAGTTAGGTGGGGGGTGTAACGCCAAAGCATCCTGCAACCGCTCGACAA